>PVJH01015679.1:0-52702 GCA_004026705.1 Nesogale talazaci | reverse complement strand
GCCCCTAGTATCAGCTTTTCCATTCCTTCCCCTCTTCCTCTGGTCTCTCCTCCCCTCCATCCCTCAATACTTTATACCTTGTTATTGTTTTGTCATATCATACACTGCCTGACCTCTCCCCCAACCCATTCCTTTGATGCCCGTCCTTCAAATAGGAGCTTGTGTATATACCCTTGCTGTTGGTTCCCTCCCTTCTGTCCACCCTTCCAGTATCTCCAATCTAACCATTGGCCCGAAGGGGCCCATCCATCCTGGTTTCCCCATATCTCCAGCTCCCCTCTATGCTAGTGTGACTTCTCCAATCCATCTGGATTTGTAAGGTAGAGTTGGGACCATGATGATTGGGGGACGGGAAGGAAGGCTTCAGGAACTAGAGGAAACTTGTATGCATCATCACTGCCTGGCTGTCCCCCGACTGGTCTGTCTCCTCCCCGTGATTCCCCTGTAAAGGGGTAACCAATTACCCACCAGTGGGCCTTAGGTCCCCACCCTGCTCTCCTCCTCCTATGTAATGATGTGATTCTTGTTCTTTGGTGTTCGATATCTGCTCCCTTCGGCCCCTCTTGATCATGCATGCTGGTGTGCTTCCTGCATGTGGACTTTGCTGTTTCTGTGCTGAATGGTGACTCAATTATCTTCAAGTCTTTGAGATTCCAGGCATTCAATCATTTGTTAGCTGGGTACCATCATTTCTTCTACTCTGTTTGCCTCTGCATCCATTTGTCATCAGCGATATCGGGAGTCAATTGGTCCATTGATTTTGATTTTTGTTCTTTGATACCTGATTGTTTCAGCACCTCATGATCACTCAGGTAAGTGATCTTCTTTTATGGTGGGTTTTGTTGCTTTTGACCTAGATGGCTGCTTGTTTATGCTCAAGCCTTTAAGACCCCGGATGCTCTATCTTTTGATAGCAGGGCCCTTCTGCTTTCTTCACCACCCTTGCTCATGCTCTTACATGTCCTCAACTGATACAGTGGGGATGTGTGCACACAGTGATATGTTTGTTTTGTTTTGTTTTTTTCCACCCCATTTGATGTCTATTGCCTAGATTCCTGGGGGCACGAGAGAGGAGAGGAGAAGGGGGGGAGGACAAATACATGGACGGGTTGGGCGAGCAATAAGTGGTTAGGAATCGATGGAAAGGAGGGTATGGGAGGTCTGGTCGGGATTAAGCAAGGACAATGAATATGAGAAAACAACAAAATGCCAATGAAGGTGGAACATGATTGTGGGACAGGAGGGAGATGAAAGGAAATAGAGGAAAGAGCTAGAAGGCAAAGGGCACTTACAGAGGTCTAAATATAGGTATGTCCGTACATAGATAAACTATCTATTATAAGTTGGGAATAAAATTAAGAACATATCTATAGGCCAAATATTAGGGTAGCAGGTGGAACTTGGGCCCTCACCCTGGTGCTCCCTCAACCCAAGAATGCTTTGTTCTATGAATCTGGCATTCCTCGAGGCTCAATGGCCCAACACGATCACTGAAGTAAAATGGGTGCACAAACAAATGTGGTGAAGAAAGCTGATGGTGCCCAGCCATCAAAGGATATATCAAGTGTCTTGAAAGCCTGAAGATAAACATTAGACCATTTACTTGAGAAGAGACCACAGCCACACAGAAGAAGCACAACAGCCAGCATGGTCAGATGGTGGTGAAAGTGAAATGTGTAATTTTACACTTTCATGGTGGTAGAGTGGATTTTCCATTGCTAAATCCCTGTTCTGTCTATTATGTGTGATAAGTTTGTGCACCATAGAATTATTCTGACTCAGAGTGACATGTTGTGTTATCTGGGTAGACTAGAGAAACAAATTCATAAACATGTAGATGGATATAAGGGAAAAGTTTATATACAAGAGGAATGGAACATTGAGAAAGCATCCCAACCCAGTCCCATTTAAAGTCATAAGTCTGATATTAGCCCATATGTCTGATACCAGCCTATAAAGTCTCCTTCTGACTCACAAAGTATGGGCAATGACACCAGGACAATCACAGTCCAGTGGGTGCAGAGTCTTGTGTATCCAGAAGCAGTAGAAGCATTCTGGTACTGGCAAGGGTCTCCCTATGGCTCCTCGTTTCCAGGACTCAGGGTCCATCAGCAGTATCCATTGCTGGTAGAAGCATTTCAGCACTGCCAGGGTCTCTCTGTGACTTTTCCAGTTCTGGACTTCTGATTCTATCAGGGTAAATCCATGTGGCTTCTGCTCTGGCTCCTCCAGTTCCTAGGACTCAGGGTCTATGCTGCCATCTTCTCTTGTCAGTAGAGCACCTCCAAGGAACTGAGTCTATAGTCTCTCACCTCCGTGTGGGGAAAATGGAGAGAAACTTCCCAGAATCCTCAGAGAAAGCCATGCTCACCCAGAGGTCTCATTGGCTATCTCCAGATTGACAGGCTAGACTCCACCTCTACACTTTCAATCATAAAATTGACACCAAAGTACATTGACCGCCACATATGTGTAACCATGTAACATTGCTCAGTCCTATACATACAAATATGGCCATGTTTTCTCTTTTCAACCCTACACAGAAGAGAGGCCTGGTGATTTGCTTCTGAAATTTCACAGCCTGAAAGTTCCTATGAAGCAACTTTACTCTATGCACAGGGGGTCACCATGATTCAGAATAGACACTGTGAAAGCCAGCAACCACAGATGTGTACCAAAGATCCCTAAGAGGTGTGAAGGGCATTGGCCCACTATCTAAAGTTTAATGATTCAAATCTACTTAATGGCACTCTGTGAGTTATAACCAACTTCCAGACACAAAACAACAATAAGCTTTTGCTACTATGAATATTTATTTTTAAATTGGGAGGATAAAAACATCAAAGGGGCTTTAATAATCCATGAAAAATGAAATGAAAAGATTATAGTTTTTAAAAAGAAAAAGTTCTCATAAACTTTCTGAAACCCCTTGCATTTTATTTTGTCATTTATTCGCTTGTTTTCCAGTTTGTAAATATTTAGACACATGTGGGTCTTTATCTGTTATTTTAACTTCCACCTTAGAAATATTAGCTGTTGGCATAGAGCAAGACATGGTGGGGACATCAAGAGAGAAATGCTGACTTTCATTTCCCTAGGGAGAGATCTGATGCTGCTGTTGTTTGGACCCAGTGCATAAGCTCAGACACCCTAGATTAAAGTGACTATACATCCCACATTTTAACAACTTAACATCCTGCGACGTTTTAAAATTAAAATAAATATGATACTATTTTTGCAATCTATGAAAAATTTTGATGCTCCATATAGATCAAATTTTTAATCAAAGAATCCACCCTCCCCTGGGTCATTGGTGTCCCACTTAAAATACGGTCACTTTACCCCCAGGTACAACAAAGGAAAAGGCCTGCCTGGTCCTATTTTAGCTCCACACTCGTTCCTGTGTTTGAACTCATACCACTGCACTCAGGATGAGTTTATAGAAGTATTCTTTATAGCCACATGACAGAAATTGTTACAATACTGACCTCATAATAACTGACCTGTGCCTCTCTCTATGCCCATAATCGTAGTCTCATTTCTAGAGTCCTTGAGCTCTGAAGCATCTATAACTAGTCCTCTCTATCTTATAGCCTCTGTCGATACAATAGTTCCTCTGCTAGCAGAACTGTGTCAAATACTTCTCTCGAGCAGCAATAGGAATTTGAGGGAAGAATTAATAATACCTCCCTTAGAAAGGAGGAAAGAAACAAAGAAAGTAGGATTCTTATTATGGTGATAATTAGAAGCATTTTAGATCCTTTTACCTGAAAGTGTGCATATATTTCATGTCATCTTAAGGATGAACATGTTTTTGTACTATTTCTACACAAAAATGTGATACACCTACTTACTGCGATATTTACATGAGAAAAGAATCTTTGTAGATATGTTGGTAACTGTCTTATTATATAAGGTATGCATCATACTGTTATTATATGAATTCAAGATAAAAATACACTCAAAGCACATTCTTTACACAATTTGTATTATAATTTCAGCTCTATTTTCACCCTTTAAGTACTTTAAAAGTAAAAACAGAATCTTTTACAAATATTACCCCCAAATACAGATACCTGTGGATATGTGAATTTTTTCTTTGCTGTTATTGAAGTTTACATAATTTTTTGCTCCTTCCTCTATTTTGTCAGTGAAATTGATCTGGAGAATCTTATATGTGGACCATGCAACATGCCACAGGTAGAAAGAGTTGAAAATTTCTGCTTAACTGCTGAGATAAAACATCTTTGTCTCCTCCTCCTTTGCTCTTCCAATTCCATGAAAGAGCTCAGAATTTTTTAAAAAAAGGAACACAAGAAGGAAATTGACTCTGACTGCTCATTTCTGTTGGTGGTGGTCATGGTAGAGTCATTCTTATTCTTGGAGAGCTCCTGAGATTCCTAAATGTCCCCAAAGAGAGAGTAAAAATGATCCCTTAGACCCAATAGTTACAATATTTATGGCAAAATGTCCCTGCCTTTGATCACCCGAAGACTATGACTCTATCATAAATTTTGAAGAATTGAGTAGTCTTGTGATCTTCAATTATGCACTATAAGAAGCTTCCAGGTTAAAGACTTAGGCACACACTCTTTAATTCTCAGAGATATAATACTTCTATTTTCTCAGGTGTTGCAGCTACATTTTCTAGATATCTAGAAGTCACGGGATAATCTTTTACATCTATCATAGATTCTCATAGAATCCTAGGAGATAAACTCAAACTCCTTGCCCATGTGTCCATTCTAACTCACACTCGCTCTGTAAGACCAGGGTAGGTTTACTTCTGTGGATATCAGACATGATAACTGTTTACCAGAAAACCTCATCTTTCTCCCTTCGAGAAGCCAATGGCTTCAAACTGCTGACTTTGTGGTTAGCAGCCCCAATTGGAACCAATTATGCCACCAGGGGTGTAGATGAGGTATACAAGGGGTACTCCCCAAATAGGAGAATTTCACCCAAAGATATGCATTTAATTTTTTAAATAAAACAACCGTATCACCTTTTTATTGGGGCTCAAACAGCCTTTTATCATAATCCATCCATCCATCCACCCATTGTGTCAAGCACGTTGTACATTTGTTGACATCATCATTTTCAAAACATTTTCCTTCTCTTTGAGCCTTTCTCCTCTGCCCCCCCCCCCATGAACCTTTGATAATTTATAAAAACATTTTTTTTCAGGTCTCACAGTGTCTGCTCTCTCTCTTCACCCATTTTTTTGTTGTCTATTCTCCTGGGGGAAGGTTGTACGTATATCACTGTAATCGGTTCCCCCTTTCGACCCCTACCTTCCACTTCCCCTGTCAGTATTGCTACTATCATTATTGATCCTGAGGGGTTTAATTGTCCTGGATTCCTTATGTTTAGAGCTTTTATCTGGTCCAGTGTACGTGCTCTGGTCTAACTGGATTTGTAAGGTAGGATTGGGGCCATGCTAATGGAGAATGGAAGCACTAAAGAGCTAGAGGAAAGTTGCATATTTCATCAGTGCCATCCTGCACACTCACTGGTCCAGCTCTTCCTTGTGACCCTTCTGTGAGGGGATGTCCAGTTGTCTACAGATGGGCTTCAGGTCCCCACTCTTCACTCCCCCTCATTCACATTGATATGATTTTTTGGTCTGGGTCTTTGATGACTGATACCTGATCCTATCAACACCTCATGATCACACAGGCTGGTGTGCCTCTTCCATGAGGACTTTGTTGCTTCTGACCCAGATAGTCATTCATTTATTTTCAAGCCTTTAAGATTGCAGATGCTATATGTTTTGATAGCCCGGCACCATCAGCTTTATTCACCACATTTGCTCATACACCCATTTTGTCTTCAAGGATCACTTCAGGGGAGATGAGCATCACAGAGTGGCAAGCTATTAGAACAAAATCTTCTTACATTGAATCTCCCTTGTTTTTTGTTCTTTCATCTCTTTTGTGTTATCAATGCTGTCCTTTCATGTCCCTCTTTATTCATGGAATCAAAAAGAAGTGGCACTGAGCCAGGTCAGGTGAGTCAGGAAGGTGGGGCAAGAGAGGAAGGCTGGGTTTTATCAAAAACTGGTGCACTGAGATGGCTGTGAGTGCAGGTGCATTGTTGTGGCAAGAGCACTTCCCTGTCTGCCACAAGTCAGGCCCTTTTTGTTGCACACTCGTAGGGAATCTTGACTCACAGTCTATACTGGTGGAATGAATGCCAAATGTACTGAGTCATCAATTTCATCCATTTGGGGAAGTTGGCAGACATCCAGAATGACATTTGTCATCAATCAACATTTCATCTTTTTTGAAGTGAGATAACTACTCACACGTTTGAGTTCCCCCACCCCCTTAACACTGTCCATGTAAGCTGTGTTCAACATCTCAACAGTTTCTGTGGCAGGAGACAAATTGTCATAGCTGCACACTGTTCTCTTAAATTGGCCATCACAGAAAAGAAGGCTACAGTGAAACTGCTTTTATGAAAAAAATGTACTGTGACCAGAGAGAACCTTCCCAGGCTTCACCACTGGGTGCACTAATTTAGAGAAGGTTGCCGTAATCTCACTTTATGGGAAAAATGCATGAAAATTCTGCTTTGTCCAGTGCAATTCTGTTTTTTTTTTTGGAGGGGGTACTCCCTCATGTTCAATGCTTCCTTAGATTTCTCAGTGAGTGAAAGTCCCAAACAAATACTTTTTAAAAATAAGTATAAGCTGGTATCTATAGGGCCATAGTCAAAGTTTTAAATCTATCCAGATCTAAACTAGAGGTAATTTCCCAGTAAGCTCCATGAACTACTACCCTATGCAAAATCATTTGTATGAGAAAATTGTAAACAGTTAATTAAAATCATTGTTTTTAAATTTCATTTTCCCATGAACTTTTGAAAGCCCTATTGTGTAGTATAGAAATGGAAGTTTCTGGGGCTTCCATTGAATTACCAAATGCAAACCATAGGAGCAAGATTGAGACTTGACATTGTCAGTGCTGCATCTCATTTCTTTTGCTTCTGTATCCACACTCCACTCTCCCCCACTCTGTTGTGTACTCAAGAGTTTGATCTGGACACACAACCTCAATGAATAGTCTGGCCGTCTGGCTCCCAGGTTGAGCCCCAACAGAAGAGATAGAAAAGGGGAGGAAAGGCAAGTGAGTATTTAACTCTCTCCCTTCTTGCCTGCTCTTTCTAGCTGGTTGTCTTTCTTCTGCACCTCTTATCAAAGCAACCCACTAAGTCTTGATAGTGAATCCCTCTGTGTTCTTTAGGACCCAGATCTGATCATTCTCTGGGTTACAGCGCTTTCTCTTATGGTTTTCTTGGACTCTTCCCACATCTCTTAAGCAGTTTCTTTGCTAAATTCTTCTCAAATGATCACATTTAAATGCATCTCTCTTTGTAGCCAGAATGTTGATACAATTTAATCCATCTAAAATGTGCAGGATTTCTTTGTTCCTGAAGATAACTTATCGCCATAGCTCTTATGAATACATTGAGTTTATTTGGAACGAACCCTCCTTCTGTATAGTCTTTAGCCAGGACAGTTTATTTCCAAATCTTAACCTTGAAAGACTTGTTGCACCCATTTTCTGTGTATGTCTGTGTTTAGAAAATATATACATCTGTGTAGACATCTTGACAATCAAGTTAGAGAATAGTTTCTTTGTGTCACTTTCCTGTCAACCCTTCCTCAAGTTCAATCTCAGCAATAACTGATGTACTTTGAGGTACAACATCTTATATGTGGAATATATAATATCTTATAATAGAAATGTTATGGGCTGAATTATGGCCTCCTTTATTGTATATATACTATAAATCCTAATTCCTATATCTATGGATGTAATCCCATTTGAGAACTATGCTTCCTTAGTTAGCAAGTCCATAAAGGTGTGAGGGTGTGTCTTAAACTGATCACTTTTGAGATTATTCACAGAAGCAAGCACAAAGGATGAAGAAAGATAGATGCCATGTGGAGAGCTCCAAGGAATGCCTAAACAAACTATAGAGAAATTATAGAGAACTATAGAGAAACTGAATGGAGAGGAAAATTCTCTCTGGAGTGGAAAGAGACAGTCCCTAGATCCAGTACCCTAGGCTTGGATTTCTAGACTTCTAAATGCAGCAAAAGAAAGGTATGCTTGTTAAAGTCACCTGTGTTAGTCTGGGTAGACTAGAGGAACAAATTCAAGGACATGAATATCGATATAAGGAAAGGGTTTATATACAAAAGAAATGTGACACTGAGAAGGCATCCCAGTCCAGTCCAGTTCAAAGTCATAGGTCTGATATTAACCCATATGCCTGAAATCAGTCTATAAAGTCTCCTTCCGACTCACGAAGTCACTGGTCAGTGGGTGCAGAATCCCGGTGCTGGCAGGGGTCTCCACATGGCTCCTCACTTCCAGGCCTCAGGGTCCATCAACAGCATGCTGCTCCAGCTTCAGAGGTCTGGCTCCAACAGGGCAAGGCTGTGTGGTCTCTCTGCTGGCTCCTCCAGCTTCTCGGACACTGCCAGCTTTTCTTTTTTGTGATTCATCGTCTCTGAGACTAACTCCCAACAACCAGGGAGATAGCTTCTCATCTTCATGAGGGAAAAATCGCGAGATTTCCCAGAAGTCTCAGGAGAAAGCCATGCCCACATAGAGGCCTCATTGGCTACTCAGTGGTTGGTTATCTCCAGATTAACAGGCTAGACTCCACCCCTACATTTTAATAATAAAGTTAACATAAGTACATGACTGCCACATCACCCAATTGATGTTTTCATTAGAGCAGCGCTAAGAAACTACGACTAAACCATTCAGAAAAAGTTGTTTGTATCTGTTTTGTTTTTCTACTCATTGTGATTTGAGATGCATTCATATTCTCTATCATTGTCTACCAGTTCCCCTTCTGTTGTTAAGTTCTATTAGAGTGAAACATGAGAGTAAAAATATATCACTATAGCTGAGCCCTGGTGGTGTAGTGGTTGAGTGTGGGACTGTGGCCCATGGGCTTGGTGGTTCAAATCCAGCAGCGGCTCTCCAGGAGCAAGTCTGGGTAGCTCCCACGACCACCAGAGGGCAGTGATGCACCCCCAAAATATATCACTACACAATTATCAAAACACTTATTGAAGTAAAACTACCAAAATGTGAATCTGTCATTTCCTGATGTTTCTTTTATCTAGGGGTATACACTTCTGAAGGTGGTAATTACACTGTTCACTTCTCTGATCCTTCCTGGAAATAGTCTGTGCTCTTCAACTTACATCACATTAAAATGGCAGTTTTGGCATTCTTGAGGGACAAAAATTGTGTTCTTTTAAATGGTTGCTGACTTTTAAAATAAAGAGAAGTCTGATGGAGGCAAGGGTAGGGCTGTAGGACTGTTAGACTATGTGCATTTTCTAATGAAATGCACATACTATTAGGTTCTGGGGTGGGATAACTTGATTCTTATTTCGTAATGCTGAAAGAATTCAGAAGGCAAAAGCACGTTTGTACATCCAAGCGACTTTTATGAGAGAAAGGAAAGTTTCAGCTATTACAGGCTCAGAAAGTAAATGCTATCACCGGAAAGTGTGCAGAGCATGGAAAAACACACAGAAGGAATTCTGGAACAGGTGCACGGAACCAATGTGTGGGGTCATGAGCAGGAACCTCAAGAAGGAAATCCCAAGAAAGGGAGCATGTCTGCCTGCAGGAGAAATCTCACTCTCTGCTTGCAGAATGCACTGGAACAAGAGAGCAGAAAAATCCGGGTCTTCTATTATCTTCTCCCTGTCCCCCTAACTTGAGAGGAGTGGTTGAGGGGGGTTGGCTGACCTTATTGGTTGAGTTTATGCAACCTGTGTGGTGTCAGTTGCTGGTGCCTAGCCTTGTGTGCAGACCGAGGATGGATTTTCCCCTAAGTGTCTAATTACTGTGTCTGATTTTTTTTCCAACCCCCTTATTGTGGCCTGGAGAGCTAATTTTCATTTAGTGTGGGCAGTAAGTGGTGATCACCCCCATTTATATGACCTGTCAATATGAAAGACCTTGCCACCTGTAAAGAATGTGCTGGTGCATTATTATGTTGGAAGCAATTTCTTGGAGCAAGTTACTGGCCTTTTTCTCACCACAGCTATTTTGAAAATTCCAAATATGCCTCCCTATGATTATCCTCTGTCATTTGAGAAAACCTATCAAGATTGCACCTTTGGGATACCCTCAAGCAGTAGCCATAACTTTCTAAACTGAATTCTCTACTTTTAATTTGCCTGACCCAGCCATGGTTTTAATTGGGTCTCTTTTTTGAAGCATCCTAATGAGACTAAGTCAAGTGCGTTACTGAGAACACTTTCCTACAACCATTCACTGATCATAGAGATCAGTAAATTATCAGTGAACATATTTTAATGGAAATAAACCTATGAATGGATCCCTAGTTACAATGCTTTTTAACTTACCCTCATACAGTGATGGAATTTGATATTTTCTGTGGAAAACTGAAAAGTGGGAGAGTGTATGCTCAACACTATATCTTGAGGAGTCTGGGAGGCTGGGCTTCCTGAGGGGATTGGGGGCCAAGGTGAGGACATGGGGGCTTTCATGTTGCAGAAGTGTCTTACATAAAAGTTAAAAGTGCTCTTAAGTAAAATTTATTTCCCATGGTTTCCTCCCAAGATAACGCCAAATTTAAGGTGCTTTGTGCACACATATGGCTGCTCATTCTACTCTTGAAGGTCAACTGTTGAAGACTATCTCTCAAAAGGTTATCTGCATCAAAAGCAGTTGGATTATCTAACCCTAAGTATAGTCCACTCCCTTCTGATAAGTATCATAGATTATTCCTGAGAGAAGAGCACAAAGACAGCTGAGGTCAAGGCAGCTCAGAGAAGACCAAGGCTAGGCTGCCATCTTCACTGTAGAGCAAAGTGACCAGATTTTAAGTGAGACACCATTGACCAGGGGGTGGGGGTGGGAGTTCTTGATAAAGAAATTTGGTCTAAATGGAGCAAAAAATATTCAATGAATGCAAAAATAGTATCCTAATATATTTATTGTAATTTTGAAACACAGGGGATGTTGTTAAATTGTTAAAAAGCTGGGCGCCTTGTCACTTTACTCGAGAGTCCATTTTGTTACATATGTGCCTTCTCATCACATGTATACCTCTTCTGTGTCCTCTTCTTATTATATGCATACCCCTTAGCTCATCCCTCTCCTGTTACATGCATGCCTCTGTTAGGTTTTCTTGAGAAGAGGTATATACATACCTCCATCCTTGGCTTGAAAGAATTCTATCCAAACGATTTTTATGAAGGTGAGGAGTTTCAGGTTTACATGGGCACCCACTGTCATTGATGTGATCCTGGTAGGTCAGAACAGAGTTGCTCCTTTGGGTTTCAGAAAGTTGGTGGGTTAGAACCCCCTTTCACCAGAACTCCTTGGTATGCACATTAGTGGATGGATACATTTTGAAAGATATGCTGATTTGTTTTGCATAAACATTTGAATGAAAAATACCTGGATAACAGGGCAAGTATTGACAGTGGGTTAAGTACTTGTGAGCTAATCTCAAGGTTGGTGGTTGAAATGTATCAGCTATTCCTTGGGAACAAGAAGAGTGTGTATGGTCTCATAAAGATTTATAGTCTCAGAAATCTTAAGCACGATTCTGCTCTATCAGCTAGGGTTATCATGAATTATAATGGACTTAATGGCATATGCTTGGAAGAGCGGGTACTTAAGTAACTTAAGTAACTGACATTTTAAACATATTGATTTGTGAAACATAATATTTCATCTATGAACTTAAATTTTACTTAAATTTCTCCCACCAATAACCTATAGTTTGCATCATAGTGTTTTTATATACACTTTCTTACGCTTACTTCCATGTTCTTTCATTCTTGTTAATACTGTAAGTTATAGATATGTTTTCTAATTTACTCTTAGTATTTAGAAGTATAATTGATTTGTATGTAGTATATATGTAAGCACTTATGATTTTTTTAGAATATATGAAATTTTTATATTATGTTTATATGTATTATCTTTAAGTCAATGACACTGCTAAATGTCTTTACTATTCTAAATTTTAACACTCGGGATTTTTTATATACAAAAATCACTGCGAATAATGAACACTTATTTCTTCCTTTAGAATTATTAAACATCTTAGATTTTTCTTGCTTTATAACAGAATTAATCATCTTGAATAAAATTGTTCATAGGCATTCTTGTTCTCAATCAAGGGAGAATGGAGTATTTCACAATTGTTTTGCATCTGTGTAAGAGCGCCAATAAAATGATTAAAAAAGTAAATAAATGTGTTGCATATGATTTTGGGACAAATAATATTAACATGATCAAGATGGACTAGCTATGATTATGACCAAAGGAATGGGAGGTTAATAAATGAAAATGATCTGAAGAAAACATACTCCTGCACAGTCATTTTGATAGCACTCAAACTAAAATTCTTTATGACTTTTGGGATAACGATGATGCTTGTTGTCAAATACCATATTCCTTAGGAATCTGACTTGGAGATTAGACAGAAGGAGGTTAATTAGGAACCACAACTATAAAGGAATAATGAAAACAGAAGGAGACAAATAGAGAAGTCAAACTTCTGAAGAGTTACAATAGCCCTACTCTATACTATAGAGATGTGGAACTGAGATGGTCTTTCAGAGTCACCCATCTTGAGGGAGGGATCAACATCTTGTACTTCTGCCTGGACGAGGCAATGAATGCAAACTGCATCTTGGACAGGCATGAAACCTTTGACGAAAGACCAATTCCTGAGAGCAACTGAGCCAAGAACTGCTAGTTGACAACACTGATTTCGACATGCTTGTATGTCTGCTCACTCAAAAATTCTGCACCTGAAGTCTTTATTCCACTAAGTAAAAGAACTCTGGTGGCATAGCGGAGCCCCGGGTGGTGAAGTGAGTTACACATCATGCTATTAATAGCAAGGCATACAACTTGAAACTACCAACTTCTCTGCAGCAGGAAGATGCGTTTTAATCCTCTAAAGAGCTCTGGTGGAGTAATGGATTACATGTTGGGCTGCTCACCTCAAGGTCAGCAGATCAAAGTCAGTAGTCGCTCACAGGGAAAGGTGAGACTTTCTACTTTCTTATAGAGTTACAGTCTCAGAAAAGCACAGTGGCAATTCTAATCTGCCAGAGACTATCTGTGTGAACTGATTTCATGGCAGGTGGAGACTTATAGCTTTAGAAACCCAAAGAAGCAGTTCTACTCTGTCCTGTGGGGTCGCTCGCTATGTGTCAGAATAGACTCAACAGAAGATTAAATGAAAAGAACAGTACATCTTAGAGTTGCCTTGAATTGAATTAATTAAATTGTTATTAAGTTGTTATTGAATTAAATATTTTAAAGCACAAGGAAATAATTGGCATACTGTTATTTACATTTTCCTTTCATGTATGATGTAACTTGAAAATATTTGCACTCTTTTAGAAATGAAATGAAGTGGCTGATACCAAGGATCTCTGTATGAATTAGACTTGCATAGACATGATTTTCTCTACAAAAGACAGAAAGATAATGGCCATTTCTATAGAATACTGACTTGAACTCCACAAAGAGCTTTGCTCTTTGAGCTAGATTTACATTTAAATTCAAAGGAAAAGCACGTATTTAGTGGAAGACCAAAAAAACCTCTGAAAGTTGATATTAATGCTTTCCATTGATACATTGCTGTACTCAAACGTAGATATTAATATAAGCAAGGAGAAAGGGCAGTATCAGATCCTACTAAATTAGTAATTTCAAAAAGAAAAGCAACAACATTCCTTTTAAATCTCTCCTGAGATTTAAAATGAAAATCTGAAATGATTGCACTGAAAATCACAATGATTGCACAATATTTGCCTTGCCTGTTAGTTATAATCATCAGCTAACTTGGTTCCAGTAAAACATTAGATGATTGAATGTCTCTATCCATGGTACCAAGGACGACTTCAGACGCAGTACTTGTTGGAGATTGTGTTTTTATTTCCCTAGCTAACCACAATACTTTTGGTGTGGGTGAGTCTTAGCAAGCACACTAAGCATAGGTGCTACAACTGGATTCAGGGAGCAAAGGGAACTCCGATAATAGTGCATCTCTTCTCTTTATTATTCTACTGCATGCACAGATCTAAGATGTGTTAGTTGCTGAATACTCTACCACATTGCACTTCCTCCTCTACTCTGGCTGCCCTGAAATGATGCTATTGTATGCAAATTAGTTAATATACGAATTTCGTCTAAATCAATTTGTGAATAAGTAAACACCTTCTAATACATAACACATTTTTTAGCTTGATCTAACACCATCCAATATGATCTGCCAGTACCAATTTCACCAAGTTTCTGTCATGTTTAAATGCCTTGATGGGCTAATGGGGCAGCTGGTAATTGAGCGAGACATATGCTGTTTCTCAGATATATGGTATATCACAGATCAATAAGACACCCACAAAGGTATTCATGTTGCATGTTCACTGAGGGTTCCGTTTCTTGCAGCCCTCACACACAGACGATACCCTGGGAGATGAATGTGCCAGGATAAGTTATCTGGGGCTCATAAAATCTTTTTCAGAAGATTGAAATAAAGTCAGTGCTTGCAGAAGACAAATCAATTGTGACATTTCTGAATGGAGTGCGATGCATTTAATTAGCACAAGACATACTGGCAAATGCTGAATTGCCCAATAAATCACTGGATGCTGGAGCCCATACAGGGCCGGGAGTCAGCTGTCTAGTGAGATGTACAGCAAGTGATAATAGGTAGATCGGGCCATTTGTATTGTCACTTTGCCCTATTTTCTACTAATTTTTTTTTCCATTTTGACATTTGCACATGTTGCCCTCTTTAATTATTTGAAACTATCAGCCAACTGAGCCCCTGCTCTTCTGAGAATATTTTAAAATATTTGCATTTGTATATGACACTGTCTACGGTTGACGTGAGATGGAAGATGTGGCATATGAGGGCCTCTGGGGTGCGTGGGGTGGAATCCGTTGCTTGAGCAAGCCGAAAAAGCAAGTAGCAGTGTCATTGTACTGCAGTTCATTGAAAATATTGAAGGTGTTATGTCAGTCATTTGAAAGTCACACAAAGTTATCTACCAGGTTAGGCAGAAAATGGCTTCCTTCATGTTTGACACCTGTGATTTAAATTCCTTTTTCTGCTTTTCGTTTAACCCGTAACATAGACACAACTTTAGTCTATCTTTGAAATGCTATATAGCTAAGGAACATTGAGGCTTAAATCCAATGTTTTGGCTATTGAAGAGAGCTAAAACTGAACATGAGTTCTAAATGAGTCTTCTTGGCTCTGGAAGACAAGACAAGGGATATAGTTTAGATAAATGGGCACTTCTTCCAGCAAGTCTTGTATGGAGTAGTTTTTATGGTGCAAACATTAAGACAGCTCACCTTAGAAGTACTAGACCATATGAAAGGCCCCTGCTGCACATTCTCTGCACAACGGTCTGGGACATCACATTTACCGAGGAGATGTTCAACCCTTACTCTGCTAGATATGGGCAAAGATGCTACTGACTAAGAAAGTGTAAAACACACAGTATAAGGAGACAAAAAGTCCTCATGTTTGAAGAGTCTCAGGTCTGCAGCGATGGAATCTGAGTCCTCTGGAGAGTTGCAACTCCAGGAATGCACCACTTATTCCAAGACCTAGGATGAGAGTATTTTTATTTTATTTTTATTTCTCTTTTTTACACCTTTAACTATTATTTTGTTATTGAGAACATACCCAGCGAAATGTATACCACCTAGAGAATTCAGTGACATCGATTACCTTCTTCAAGTCATGCAACCATTTTCACCCCACTCCCCTTTTTGGAGTTCTTTACTTCCTCTAAGGTTCTTACCTAATCTTGTGATTTGATCCCAGCTAGACTGCACTTCAAAGAGCATAATGCTCAAGGCAGATATCCTTTAGTATTAAACCACACTATTTTGCTATGCTTTCTTTTAAGAAGACTTTGGGGAACATTTTTAGTATAAGCTTTAAATAGTAACTTAGGGAAGTAGTGTCAGGGTTCACTCAACTCCCATAGCTTCAGAAACTCTGAACTCCATAAGAATGTGAAATGCATTGTTGTATTTCCCCCCTTTTGATCAGGATTCTTCTAAAGAATCTTTGATCAAAATAGTAATGGTAGACATCTATCTTACCTGGTGTGGTGAAAAAGAAGGTGGTTGTTCAAAGAGACAATTCACCGTATTTTATGTTCTTTTCTCCAATTTTTTACTTTCTCTGTTGCTCCAGGTAAACGGGGAGAAATTGTTTAGCCTTGGATGGTCATCTGTGAGCTTTATGGAATACACTAGAAGGTAGAACAGAAGCACTAAATACAGTATTTGGCCATAGAACTGGGATCCATATGAATTCCTGACCCTAAACCCAAGGAACCCAATCCCAAGAGATGTTGGGTTGGACATAAGCAGCCTCAGCAGCTAGCTCTTCTTGCTCAAGCCCCCCTTGGGCTGGGGGAGGTGGGGGGGTTGTCACTTCTCTATCTATGTCACAGACTTTGCCTCTGACAGGTGTACTGGCTTATAACAATTGCAGGTGTACTGGTTTATAACAATTGCAAAAATTGACTCTAAACCCCTACCCTTAATCAATGTGATATTGCAAAGGCTAGTTTTTCTTGCATTGGCTTCGCATCACCATGCAGAGAAGGGAATAAGCACCTTAGAATCAATTACCTTAGAGAGTGGTTTTCAAATGATAAAGGGCCTCACAGCTTCTCTCCCTACACCTATATTCCCCTGCTCTCTGCCCTATCATCTAGTGTGGATGTGGAAGAGCTCTTTTTACCCCATGGGCATTCTAAGCCAGTGTTTCCCAAAGTGGGCAATGACATTCCTCAGAGCAGGGTGATGCTGGAATGACGGGGGCGGGGGAGGGGGCAAAAACAAATACCAACATTTTATCCTAGATTATGGGCTATGGTACAAAAAGTTTTTAGTTGCTAGGGGGTGCTAATTAATTCTTTTTTTCCCTCAAAAGAGGGCAGTAGCCCAAATAAGTTTCAGAGACAAATGTAAATTTTAAAAATAAAATCCACAGGCACCCAGCAGCATCTGCTGCACAGACACTACCCCAATCCATTTGCACGCTGAAACTTATTTTCTTCATTTCTTCATTTCTAGTCTTAGAAGAGATTATATCTATATGTATCTGTACACACACACACACACACATCAGGGCAAACCTTTCATGTGACTTATGTTCTCTTTGCCAATGACTGACTGAGGAAAGGGAATACCATGCAGTCTTGACTGATGGAATGTCTGCAGAAATCTGTTGGGAGCTCTAGAATAATTTATTTGTTCTTGAAAAGAGGCATAGGGCTGAACCCCGGTGGTGCAGTGGTTGTGCGCGGGACTGCGGCCCACTGGGATGGAGGTTCAATTACAGGTCCACAGAGCAAAGGCTGGGCCTCCTACCCCTGCCACCACAGGGCAGTGATGCCCCCCCCCCCCCAAAAAAAAAGAGGCATAGATTTAAAAAAATCCATTTTCTGTGTCTGAATGCACTTGAAGAAGTGAAAGTAGAGCTGATGAAATCATTGTTTAGCAATGTGAGAACATGCCTGAGGATTTATGTTAACATCCTAGGGATGGTAGGGGTAGATTGTGAGTATGCAAGAAGGGATTAGCCTTTTTTGAAGAGATGCATTTTTGTGCTTGTCTTCTGAGAGATAACTTTAAAATTAGTTACATGTCTTGTCAAATTATCTGTGTGTCTGGGGATTAAATGCCACTTCTACTTCTTTGTTGAACTGTTAAATATAAGGCCTGTGTTTCAAATTCACCAATTACTTAATGGGAGAAAGATGAGGCTATCTGTTTGAGTAAAAATTCTGAGTCAACAGAAATCATGGGTAAAGTCATTATGAGTTAGAATAGACTTGATGGTGGTAGGCATATTAACAACGTGATTTATGACAGAAGACCTGGGACCACACTGTACCATGTTGATCCATTTTCTGTTTTTGCTTTTACTTTTCATTGTGATTTGAGTGAAACTTTACAGAGCAAATTGGTTTTCCATTCAACAATTCATACACAATCTATTTCATGACATTGATTGTCATTCCCACAATGTAACAGCACCCTTTCCACATCCTCTCCATGTTTACCATTTCCCTCTGCCCTTCCTGTCTTACATGATTTATCTTTGGGGGTTGAATGCTGTCCTTTTGCTCTCCTCAGATTGATTGCTTTAAGAATTACATACCCTCCTGGTGTTATTGCTGGTCTTATTAGTCTTCTCTTGTTTAGCTGAAAGTAGAGTCCTGTAGGGGGAGTTCCAGTTCCAAAGAGTGTCTAAACGCCATAGTTTCCAAACTTCCAACCAGTTCTTTAGATCAGTAAGTCTGATCTTTCTTATGGGTTGGAGTTTTGCTCCACATTTTTTCCTCCTACGCTATCAAGGATTCTCTATTATGATCCCTTTCTGGGAAGTGAGTAGAGACAGCTGAGCACTATCGTGTTGTAGTTGATCTCAGGCTAAGGTATGTGTGGCCCATTAGTCTTTTGAGCTAATATTTTCTAAGCATTTGTTAATTTCTTAACTCTTCTTTATTCTCAATTCAACTATTGGAAGTCTCAAAACAAAGGCCTCACACACACACACACACACACACACACCGTGTTTACATGAGCAAACACCAAACTGTGAATATCATAGTTGGGGCTAGCCTTTCTGGTTGGCAATACACTGTATTTATGGTCATACATCATTGCTTAAAGATTAAGTACATTCTGCACAGTTCTAATGGGAAATGGCAATTGGGAACTCCACTGTTTGAACTCTCTTGATCTCTTCTGATTCACCTCTTCAGTCTGTTCATTTATGTAACGATGAGGTCAAATGTTATTCTAGGTTCTTTAAGTCTTTGAGGTGAGTCATCAGTACTGAGGGTCATCTTTGAGGCCCCTGAACTTGTATCTGTTAACAGAAGTGAGAATGGCTAGTGAGGACCCTGAACTTACAGTGAGTGTCAGGGGGGAACCTTGTGATCTTTTCATGAGTGTCACAGTGAGAATGGTCTTTGACACTCCTGAACTTGCAGTGATCAACATTTCAATTTTCCCTGGGACTGAGGGATACTGGGGTTTGTGTGTTAAAGTCAGAAATATTCCTGTGGATCACTCTAGAGGAGAATGAAAGAAAAAAATGAACAAGACCTTGATGGTATCATCAAGCTGCTAAGTTAACGAAGTCTGAAAAAACCCTAAACATTGTAGCAAACATCTTCATTATTTGTGACATTCTAAATTGGACTCTGTTCCACATAGTTGAATGTGTCCTAAATGACCAATATGGAAAAAACACTCAGTGAAACTCAACAAAAGTAGATTTATATAAAATAAATATAAATTCTTTTGAATGTGCTCTCTTTAGTCCTAACATTTTCTCTTCCATTACTAAAATAATTAAAACGTATCCATTCAAAATCAGTCATATAATTTAATCTTTTTATATAAATCATTTTATTGGGGGCTCATACAACTCCCATCATGATCAACACATACATCAGCCTTATGTATACCACATTTGCACTCCTGTTGCCATCATCACTCCTGAAACATTCTCCCTCCACTTAGGCCCCAGTGAAAGATAAAACTTTACCTAATTTTACACTACAAACCTCCCCTCTTATGCTTTAGTGAATCCTTAGAAACATGAATAACCAGAGAGCTAGGGAAACATGTATTTATTGCTCCAATATCTTTTACATCAACTTCAACAAATATCCAATAAACAGGAGAAAATTCAAAAAGTGGAGGTCTTGAATGATGGCTCCAAGTGATAAAAGCAGTAACATAAGAAACATCCCATAAAAAGAAATCTTGTAATTATCTTTTAACATTAAAAAATTATATTGTATATTCAAGGTCCATTATCTTCATCTAGAAAGATATTTCTTCATCGGTACCTCTGAAAATGGGTTTTCAATAGAAATATATCTCTAAACAAAAGTTTCTCAAAAAACATTTCTCAACGTCTAAGCAATTCATTAGACAGATTCTTTCCTCTTTACTCGACTGCATCACAAACAGGAGTGAGTAGATTGACCTCAAACAATCAATCTTGACATCTATCTATACATCAGAAGCGCCATGGAACATCAGACCAATAGAATATTGCTTCAATGCCTAGATATCATGGCCATAACAACTCTGGAATAAATTCCAGAGATAGTTGGACAGGAAAACACTTGGGAATGGATGTTTCTTAATTGGTGTCTCAGGAATCTATTTTCAGCCATCTTTCCTGTTAAATGGGTTTATCGTACCACTCAAGAATCGAGGGGATGTTGGCAACAGACTAATCAGCACACTGACAGCACTCTGTTAATTATCTCCTTTTCATCAGAGCTGATTGGTGACACAATTCAGAATCTGGTCAACTGACGCACTGTATCAAAAGGAATTGGCTGCAACTTGAAATTGACGCTCAGCAATGACCACCATTGAAGGAAAATCCTCAGTCAATTTAAGGAGGTCTCAGGCTTGGTGGAAGGATGTACTTTGCTTTGTACAACTTGAATGGGCATGTTTCCTTTGAAAAAGATAATGATATCTTTCTAAAATCTAAATTAGACTCTAGAGCAAATAAGAAAACATGCTAGTGAAAATATCTGACTTCTTCAATAATGTTTTCAAAGTGTTGCTTTGTCACAGACTTTTAAATTAATAACTTGCCAGGCTTTAAGGTAATGTTTCTTACAAAATTTGTCTTTTGATAGAAAGATGTGATTATAAATGTTTTGATTAGATCACTTTGTCAGTCCCCACTTAACATTCTCAAAGAAGCTTCACTAATTATCCACTCTAGCATTGAGAATAGATCCATCAAGCACCCTGGTTATACACCATGTAAGTAAAGATTTCCATTTCTATAAAAAAAATCAGAAGCTAAAAATGAAACATATACTTCAGGAAAGATTTAAGAATGAAAGAGACAGATAGCTCTTAGGAACTTCCAAAGAAAATTAGAAGAATCATGAATTTTCACTTTTCTCCACTTGGCATAAAATTACTAGTGTGAACTTTGAGTTGATTGTGACTCATAGTGACTTTGTGTGGGTCACAATAGAACCGTGCTCCATTGACTTTCTGTGTTAGTCCGGGTAAACTACAGAAACAAATGCAAAACTAGAGACTCACATATGGATATAAAGAAATCATTTATATACAAAAGGAATGGAACTTTGAGAAAGCATCCCAACCCAGTCCAGTACAAAGTCATAAGTCTGATATTAGCTCATATGTCCGATATCAGTCTATAATGTCTCCTTCCAACTCACGAAGTCACAGGACAATGAGTACAGAGTCTTGGTGCTGGCAGGGGTCCCCTCCTAGCTCCTTGTTTCCAGGGCTCAGGGCCCATCAACAGCATCCAGTGGTGCTGGAAGCAACTCAGGACTGGCAGGGGTCTCCAGGTGGCCTCTCCAACTTCAGAGGTCTGGTTCCATCAGGGCAAGGTCGTGTGGCTTCTCCTCAGATGCTGCCATCTTGTCTTATCTGTAGTTCATTGTCTATCAGACTAACTCCCCAAAACTGGGGAGATAACTTCTCATTTCCATGAGGGAAATATTGCAAGATTTCCCAGTTGTATCAGGAGAAAGCCATGCCTACATGGAAGCCTCATTGGCTTCTCAATGGCTATCTCCAGATTAACAAGCTAGAATCCATCCCTATATGCCAATCATGAAATTAACAGAAGCACTTGACCACCACACTTTCCAATAGTTCAGTTTTCAAAAAAGTAGAATGCCATGTCTTTTTTCCCAGACACCTCTGGGTAGACTCAAAATTTAAATCTGTTGGTTAACAGTCCAGTGCCTTAGCCATATGCTCCATTCAGAGACTCACAAAATGATATAGTATAGCATGAAAATTGCTTGGATTTGAATCCAAATCTTTGCTTTTCCACCTGCCTTTGTGACATGAGGCCAATTTTCAGTTTTTTTTTACTTGAACTTGGGAACATACTATCATAAAACAACAAAGAGTTGTTTTAAATTAGGCTAACACATAGTGCTAAATAAACTGTGTCGTTATACTTAGTGCTGTTTGGAGTTTCAACTTGATTCTTCATTGAATGTTCAAGCTTGACACACTCATCCATCTGCCAATTGCCATATCAAATAGTTTTCTTTATTTGATACTTTTGAATTTTTCTTATTTTCACCAATCTCTGTCAAAACATTTTTGTGTTACTTTAATTCTTTACTATTTTTGATTTCATAGTTAGGAGTTTGAATATTATACACACATCTATGACAATATATATTGAACATTCTTTTTTCTACATAACAAGTTATTGCCAATATCAGAGGCAGAAACTAAATAAAAGAAATCAGGAATGGTTCTTGTTTCTCTTCTACCAGGTGAGTTTAAAGAAAAAGAATTCACTAATCCAAATTCATCTTTACAAATGGAGAAATAATTATAGTGAAATTGCATTGTCCTGAATAATCTGCTACTAAGTGGCCATTTAGATATGTTCTTCCTTTGTTTTACTTTTTCATGTTTATTACCCTGGGTAGGCTTCTAGTGCACAGCCTATTATTTTGAAATGAATAATATGTTTTCCTGTCTTAAATACATAAACTTATGCATACAATATTTCCTAAGTGACTTGGGGACTTCCATTTCAATAGGGTAAGAATCAAGGAGGAGAGAAGATGTAGGCTTCATTACAGGAATAGAAATAATCTTTTATTTTCATATACGATGTAGGGTTTAAAAGCCAAGATAACTGCCTTCAAAGTCTATAGATTTTATTGAGAAGAAATTTGCTAAATTACTTTGCTACTAGTTTCCCTAATTTATGGCCTATTACCTGTTAAAGTGGAGATTCCATTTTTAGGAAAATCTATAGAATACACAAATATTTATGAGCAATGCTTATCTAAGAGGTGGGAATTTTTAGGGAAAAGTAGAAAAAAAGTTTTTTGGGGAAAAGCAGAAAAAAAGCTTTCATTTCTTAAGTTATGGGAAGGATATTAGGATTGAAAGGGATGAGGGTTAAACTCCTGGATAGGTTGAAAATTTCATGATAGACCATCAGTCTCTCTCTCTCTCTCTCTCTCTCTCACACACACACACACACACACACACTGCCATCAAGTCAGTACTATCAAATCAGTACTAATTCATGGTGACCTCCCGTGGGTTTCTGGGACTCTTTAACTGTTTGTGAGAATAGAACACCTTCTCCTTCTCCCTCTGATTTGCTGGTGGTCTTGAATTGCCAACCATGGGGATTGCACCCCAACATGTAACCCCTGAACCACCAGAGTTCCTAGACTATCAATGGTGCAGAAACTAAATTGCTTAATGCAGTTCTATCTATAGTCTTTGTAAGTTCCACCTAGCAAACCAATGGAAGCCTGTAAAAAGGGAATAGAGGACTCTAACTCAGTGTTTGGCAATCTTAACCACTGGGTATAATAAGATTGAGCTATCTCAGCAGCAAGAAGAGGAAGTCTAGGGGCTGAGCCCCGGTGGTGTAAGTGGTTGAGTGCGGGACTGCGCGTGGGCTTGGTGGTTCAAATCCAGCAGCAGCTCCCAAGAGCAGTGCTGGGTAGCTCCCACCACCACCAGAGGGCAGTGATGCACGCCCCCCCCCCAAAAAAAGAAGAGGAAGTCTGGTGATCATCAACAAAGAACAGTCACTAATGGAGCATGGGTAAGATCCTTACCTGGAATTGTGGAGACAGCAGTGGCTCCAGGGATTGTGGCACCAAGACCATGAAACAGGGCAGAGGAGCAGCACCAGGATCATGGGGGAGAGTGGGGGTGATGGGATTTTGGCTCATAAAGGCAGAGGCCAAGGAAGAATCTGGATGAGAGCCTGAGGATTTCGGTGTGACATGCCTGTCAGCATGGTTGAGAAGAGGCACTGCAGATTAAAAAAAAATAACTGCACCTTGCTAGCTCCCCCAATGAATCTTCATAATCGTGAGCACCGTCTTTGAGATCTGTGTGGACATTTCAATGGACAATCAAACTCTAAAGAGGAGTCGAGTGTTATGAAAAGGATGATTGGTGTCCTAGGAGGATAAGGGAAGTCAACCAATGTGTATGTATGTATGTATATATATGTAAATTATGGTGATAAATGGGTCTCTGTGACACAAGAGAATGGCAGAAACAATGTGTATGAGATTAGGTGATGGCTTATTACACCTGATTTTTATGAATCTATTGATTCAAAATAAAAGGATAAAGAGTGTGAAGAATGTGAGGCATAAAACAGTAGTCAGTGAGTGCCATATATATATATATATATTAAATTTGGGATTTTCCTCCATACTTTGTGTGATTTTAAGGATAGGGATCCAAACCCACTTCATCTTCCTTGAAATCCATGTAATTGGGGCCTTTTGGGTCACCAGAGCCACAAACAAGCAAGAATGGGTGTGAAACTGCTTGCTTATGGAAAAAAAAATTGCTTATTTGGGGAGACAAAGCTTGGTAATTCTCAGTTCGTTGGGATTCCACAGAAGCCTATGTACTTTATTTTCAATACCAAAAGGACTAAAGGTACTAAGTGGTTTTATCAGTGAATTTCTAGCTTGTCTGTACAATAAGATATTGGTAGATTGTTAATCAGAACAAAAAATAAGATTTATGTAAAGATTTATGGCTTTGGAAACTCAATTCAAGGCTAACCCTTTTCCCTTGAGCTGCTAGTATTGGTTTTTCCATGCCTTCCCCTCTTCCCCTGCTCTGTCCTCCCCACCAACCCTCAATACTTTATACATTGTTATTGTATCTTACACCATCCAACCTTTCCCCCAACCCACTCCTTTGATGCCCCTCCTTCAAATAGGAGCTTGTGTGTATATCCTTGCAGTTGGTTCCATCTCTCTACCCCACCTTCTCTCTACCCTTCCAGCATCTCCAATCTAACCACTGGCCTGAAGGGACTCATCCATCCTGGTTTCCCCATATCTCCAGCTCCCCTCTCCACCAGTGTACCTTTTCCAGTCCATCTGAATTTGTAAGGTAGAGTTGGGACCATGATGGTTGGGGGACAGGGAGGAAGGCTTCAGGAACCAGAGGAAACTTGTATGCAACATCAATGCCCTGCTACACCTTGACTGGTCTGTCTCCTCCCCGTGGCTCCCCTGTAAAGGGGTGACCAATTACCCACCAGTGGGCCTTAGGTCCCCACCCTGCTTTTCCCTCATTCGTAATGATGTGATTCTTGTTCTTTGATGCTCGATATCTGCTCCCTTCAGCCCCTCTTGATCACACAGGCTGGTGTGCTTCTTCCATGTGGGATTTGCTGTTTCTGTGCTGAATGACGACTCGATTATCTTCAAGTCTTTGAGACTCTAGACATTCAATCATTTGGTAGCTGGGCACCATAGTTTCTTCTACTCTGTTTGCCTCTGTATCCATTTGTCTTCAATGATATTGGGAGTCAATTGTTCCATTGATTTTGATTTTTGTTCTTTGATACCTGATTGTTTTAGCACCTCATGATCACACAGGCAAGTGGGCTTCTTTTATGGTGGGGTTTGTTGTTCCTGAGCTACATGGCTGCTTGTTTATGCTCAAGCTTTTAAGACCCCGGATGCTATATCTTTTGATAGCTGGGCACCATCAGCTTTCTTCACCACCTTTGCTCATGCTTCCATTTGTCCTCAGTGGGCACTTGGGGATGTGTGCATACAGTGATATGTGTGTTTTGTTTTGTCTCCCCCCTCCCCCCCTCCCCACGTTTGATGTCTATTGCCTAGACCTTTCACCACTTTCACCACTGTGTGGCCACGCTGGCTGTTGTGCTTCTTCTGTGTGGGTGTGGTCTTTTCTCAGGTAGATGGTCTATTGTTTATCTTCAGGAGTTCAAGACCCCAGACGATATATCCTTTGATGGCTGGGCACCATCAGCTTTCTTCACCACTTTTGTTTGTGCACCCATTTTACTTCAGTGATTGTGTTGGGCCAGTGAGCCTCGAGGAATGCCAGATTCATAGCACAAACTGTTCTTGTATTGAGGGAGCATCAGATGAGGGTCCAAGGTGCACTTGCTACCATAATATTTGGCCTATAGATATGTTCTTAAATTTATTCCCACCTTATAATAGATAGCTGTATTTATGTATGGACATATCTATGTTTAGACCTCTGTAAGTGCCCTTTGCCTTCTAGCTCTTTCCTCTATTTCGTTCCATCTCCCTCCTGTCCCACCATCATGCTCCACCTTCATTGGCATTTCATTGTTTTCTCAGATTCATTGTCCTTGCTTAATCCAACCTGACCTCCCACATCCTCCTTTCCAGCGATTCCCGACCACTTGCTGCTCCCCATCCCCCGTCCATGTGTTTGTCCGCACCCCCTTCTCCTCCCCTCTCTTGTGCCCCCAGCAATCGTTTGCCCAGTCCTTTCTGTGGCGCATTGGGTCTCCAGAGGGATGTATTCCTCTGAGCATCATGTGTCGGCGTGGAGCTTGGACCAGCTCTCTTCCTCTTCCTCCCTTCTTGTCTTTGTCCCTGTGGGTGTGGGATGCTGACCCTCCCCCCACCCCCGTTCTCTGCCACGCCCACTATGAAGGATGGAGTCCATCTGACTCTGGTTGCGTCTGGCTCTATAGCTTTCTTTTCTTGCATCCTTCCATGCATCCATCCTGTCCTCATGGTTGGGTGCTTCGTGGTAGGAACTGCTCACCCACTCCGGTTTCTGTGGAGACAAGACCAGCACTCCCCTCACCCCCGCCCCCGCCCCGGTGGATTAGTACCCGTTCCCTCTGTTATCCTTTCACTTTTAAACTCCCTTTTATCTCCCCTCCACCCCCTCAGCCTTCTCCCATTACTGTGTTACATCCAAGGTGTACCTCCCTGGGTTTGGTCGTCCTTCCTCCCCTTACCCTATCTCTTGGGCCAACTGTTATGGTATAGGAGTCTTCTCTTTTATACTCACCATACTGTTGTAGGATCGATAATTTACTTCTTGAAAATATCTCTCTTCAACTCTTGTGGGGCTCATTGAATAAAAAAATCCATGCATTAAATTGACTACATCTACAGAAAGCGTTGATAGAGAAGTTCTGTATTATCAGATGGAAAAGACCATGGCAAACTGAAGCAGAACATTAATTGTTCATAAGTTGAAGTTGAAGCTGAAGAAAATTAAAACAAGTCTGTGAGAATCAAATTCTGACCTTAAATATATCTCACTTTAATTTAGAGACCATCACTAAAAAATAAATGTGGCACATTGAACACCAACGATTAAAGATAAGACAAATTGTAGGATGACATTAAGAACAAAATACAAAGAATTTTAAATCATTCATGGAAAAATGGAATTAAAAAATAATCTAAAAGGTTCCTATTCTTCTTGAAGTTCTTTTGTAAATGAAAAAAAATCAAAAGTTCATTGAATAGAGAAGAAAGGAAGAAACGACAAAATGGATGTCAAAATAAAGTCTGAATCCTGCCCTTGAACCAAAGAGGAACTAAAGTGAATTGAAGAAATGATGGCATAAAAAGGTGAACATAAAATTCTGAATGGCAGCTTAAGAAGACAAAGTAAAATATTATACTAAAATATTCAAAGATCTGGGGATAGCATTCTTGACCTTTCTTAAGCTCAAAAAATTAAAGAAATTATTAAAGCCTCAAGTTGCAATATTCAAAGTTTTGGCAGGAAAACATTCTTTAGTTTGAGGAGAAAGGAAGTGTAAAGGGTTGATTTCAGAGCCATAGGTCGAATGGAATAAGATTTACAAATTAAATTCTCATAGCACAGTCCTCAAAGAATGAAAAAGGTGCATAGCAGGAACAGGAGAAAAAATTTCATGGTGCAAATTTCCTGCCTCCTCCCCCTTTTTTTTTCACTGATACAGCTTCACCATTCATAAAATTATTCTTGATAAGCTTCCAAGATTGATCTGTGTTGTCCCAGAAAATCTATCAAATTACCTCTTTGGAATCAACTAACGGTCAGACTTTTGAGAATACTTCTCTGTCTTGAATTGAACTGGCCCAAAGGAATCCCTTGAAAGCCACTGTTTTGATTGGGATTTTCTATTACGTCCACCCAAACCATTTTATTTGTATTCATATATCATACATTTCAGTGGTTTTCACATTAGAAAGAGTTGTACAAATTTGCTTCTCAGCCTTTTATCTAAGATCAATTGTAGCATCTGATCTTATTGGTTTAATATCTGCTACGTCCTCTGAGGACAATATATTAAATGTATTTTTGTAAGCAGGAGTGAACTAGGAGCTTGCTCTATCCACTCCAAAAAGAAGAGTTTTGCAATCATCACTAAATCAATTTTAGAAAAAATTGTTCAATTTTGTACTCATTATTAGCTATTCATCTCCCCCAAATCTCCCCTTCATTAACCTTTTAGAAACTACTGATTTGCTTACTGTCTCTATAGATATATCTAGTCTAAATTCCATGTAAAGAAAACACACACTAAAAAGCAACCCTTCTACAATAACAAAGTAAAACACAGAAAATACTAAATCCCTTCCAAAAAGTAAAGAATAAAATTAGAAAAAACTTTAAATGAATCAAAAGGGAGAACATATGATAGGATGATTCATTTTAACCTATGAGTTAACCTAAGCATGAGTCCACTTTTTAATGCACTGTCTGATAGCAAAGCCATCCACATCCTTAACCAATGTCTGTGATTTAGTCCATGTAGGGACTCTAAAAATTAATTTTGGACTTTTACTGTCATCATCCATAGCTTTCTATAAACTGGGCGCTCAGAATGTAAGCTCTAATACAGTTCCCTCCCCTGGTCCTGGATT
Source organism: Nesogale talazaci (assembly GCA_004026705.1). Taxonomy (NCBI): domain Eukaryota; kingdom Metazoa; phylum Chordata; class Mammalia; order Afrosoricida; family Tenrecidae; genus Nesogale; species Nesogale talazaci. The sequence goes on along the minus strand of PVJH01015679.1, from coordinate 23,895 downwards.
TTATTATTTATTATCTTTGGATCCCACAAGCTGGTGTGATTCTTCCATGTAGAATTAGTTAACACACACAAATAAGTAAATAAATAAAAAGAATTAGTTAACACTTCACACGAATGGCTTCTTGGTTGAAGAGAAACCTTTAAGATCTGAGATACTCTTATTTCTGATAACTGTACACAAGCTGATTTCTTCACCACACTTTGATATGACACCCATATATATTCAATGATCTCTTCCTGAGGGCATGTATCAAATAGGGCCATCTCATAGGAATTAATTGATCTTGGACTAGACTTATGATTAAGTGTGAGTTGAAAATCCATTAATATACTTATGGTTCATGTATATCTCCCTGGCTCTCTCTAGAACTATTATTACCATTTTTGGGGAAATATAAATAATTTTCATGGGGCATGTTATAATTCTATTGATAGTATTATTAATTTAGCCAATGGCATAGAATTTAAAATTATATTGATAAAAGGAAAGTATACATGTATAAGACAAATTTTTAGACTAAACTAAACAGATATTTTCTTATACAGATTAAAAACAACTGCCTGGCAACTTTAGAAAAAATATTAGGAGTTCTCCATATATAATTATAATCCATAGTTCTTTTAGATCAAGCATAGTTATACAACTGCTGTCATAATCATTTTCAATACATTTCCTTTATTTTTATCTCCTTTATTTCAACTCCCCTTTCCCTCTACCTACACAACCCTACCACCCCAGAATCCTTAATATATTATCATTATTTTTTTTTCATAACTTACGCCACCCAATGGATATATTCATCTAAAATTCTGATGTTCATTTCCCTCAAATGGGGTTATATAGGCATCCTTGCTATTGGTTCCTACATCCTATTCCTGTATCCTGAGAGAATCCTTACTTGCTTTACTGTTTCTGGGGATTTTTATCTATCTTGGATTTTATGCATCAAAAGACCTTAATTTTTCCAATGTACACTGGCAGGACTAGCATGAGGTAAAACTAAGGCCATAGTAGTGGGAGGAGGAAATTTTAAAGAACTAGAGAATAGTTATGTGTTTCATCAGTGCTCTACTGTACCCTTGATATACTGTCTATTCCGTGAAGCCCTTATGTGAGGGTCTGTCCAATTATCTTACAGGTGGACGTTGGGTCTCCTCTTTGTCTATGCTCTTTCACATCAACTCGATTGCTTGCTTTTGAACTTTTGATACCTCTTTCCCTTGACACCTCATGATCACACAGGTTGGCATGCTTCTCCTATGTGAGATTTGTTGCTTTCCTGGTAGATGGCTGCTTATATAACTTCAAGTCTTTATGATTCTAGGGGCTATGTTCCTATGTCCAGAGGCAGGGCACCATCCACTTTCTTCACGACATTTGCTTATACACCCATTTTTTTCTTCAGTAATCATATTGAGAAAGTGAGTGTCATATACTTCCACATTATTGGAACAAACCGTTCTTGTATTGAGGTAGGATTTACAGCTTGGACACTATTTATGCACACCTTAAGTGTTGGCAAAAATGCAAAATTTGCAGTAATGTTCATTTATTAAGACACATCTATGCTTGTTAGATTAAGACATGTAATAAAAAATAAAGATACTGTAAAAATAGAAAATATACTTAATTATTTGGCACCATCATAGTAAGAGATTTGAACCTAAATCCAATAACTTTGAATTCCATAACCTTATGGTTGTAGTAGTTTTTTACTTTTTTGTCACACTATGGCCTTTCAACCTTATACCCAAAAGAATGTTTCTGTTCCTTTCATCTGCTACAGGTGTTTGGAAATAAATTCCAGTTCACTTAACGGAGGTTCCAAATCAGATCCTTCTGAGGAATGTTGTGCACCTCAAATGAACAAATTACAACATTCCAGTTGTCTACAGTCCATCGCCTGAGTCAACAAGGGCTAGAGAGAAACTCAGAAGTCCCTGATCAGGAACATGCTGCAGGACATCTCTGTACCCATTGATAGTCTACGTAAGTCTGCTACTCTGGGTAGACTAGAGAAACAAATTCATAGACACACATATGGATCTAAGGGAAAGGTTTATATACAAGAAGAATGGAACATTGAGAAAGCATCCCAACCCAGTCCAGTCCAAGGTCATAAGTCCGATATTAGCCCATAGGTCCGATACTAGTCTATAAAGTCTCCTTCTGATTCATGAAGCATGTGCAATGACACCAGGACTGTCCCAGGCTAGTGAGTGCAGAGTCTCATGTGTCCAGTGGCAGTAGAAGAATCTCAGCATTGGTAGGGGTCTCCCCCAAACATGTCAGCGTTGCTAGATGTCTCCATGTGGCTTTTCTGGCACCAGAGGTTTGATTCTATCAGGGTAAGCCCATGTGGCTTCTCTTCCAGTCCCTAGGAGTCAGGGTCTATAGCACACTGCCGTGTTGTCTTGTCAGTAGACCCTCTCCAAGAGACTGATCACGTCTCTCTCCTCCAATTAGAAAATGCCATGAGACCTCCCAGTATTCTCAGGAGAAAGCGATGCCCACACAGAGGCCTCATTAACTCTCTCCAGATTGACAGGCTAGACTCCACCCCTAAACTCCCTGTGCTGAAATGGACACAGATCAGTGACTGCCGCAATAAGGAACGTTAAGAGTTGCTCTCAGTGTAGGTTGAACCACCTGTTTCAGCTGTCAACCCAAGTGCAATGGCCTTCTCTGGGAGAGGCCTGCTTCCCGCACCATCTCTGGAATTGAATTTCTATTCAGGTTCACCGAACACATGTAAAGGAATGTCTGTTGATTTGGCGTGACTGTGGAACAACGCTCAAGGGCAGTAAATTTGTCTTTTCCTCCTCACAACATGAGAAAATGAGCTGCTTAAGATGAGGTTCCTCTGAAGAAATGGTTTTTAAGTCATACAAACACAGGAATGATATAAAGATTAGGCAGGATACCACCTCATTGCTTGGTAGACCAATGACGCAATTAAGAAATATCTTTTTTCCAAAACATAAACTTTAATTGTTTACATGGTCTTTGTCAGACAGAATACATAGGAATAGAATTAATGACATCTGTGGAATGAGACAATAGAGAATATATTAGCAGCTAAATAAGGCCAGGGACCATGTGATAGTTAAGTTCATTGTGCCAACCTGGTCAAGAGGAACAACTGGGATGAATCAGGGTGCAGTTTGCTTGGAGGGCAGAGAGATACATGGCTCCACAAGACCCGTCCCACCTCCACCCCCACTCACTCTATCTCTCTGGTGATTGGACCAGTGTGTTGCTGCTTTACCTATTTCTCTGCCTCAACCTGGGCCAAGCCAGCCTGTGGATCATGTAGCTAGAACTTGACGCTTCTTCCAGATCTGCGTCACCATGATTCTGGTGCATACATTGGTTAAGCTTGTAGCTGATGGATCTTGTGATCTTGCATGCTCGAGCTTGATATCCCATCTTGCTTCACTAATCTCCTGAGCAACTGACTGTTGGTGGTTGTGATAGATAGGCTTGTGCCAACATGGCCAAAGAAGATAGATAGGTCTGTTGTGACAACATGGCCAATGAACATATGTAAGATCAACTGAAGGGAGGAGATAGAAATGACTTGTTGAGCCCCACCCTTTCTCTCTTGCATCGTCAGATAAGCTGACTGCCTTGTTGGTCCTGTGTCTTGATCTCCAAGTGACACTACCCACGGGACACCTAATCTGTGGATTGTGTTGCTGTGAGTTCAGGTTCCTTCAAGCCCTGCTTCGCCATGTTTCTGGAATATACATCTCTTGAGCTGGGGACTGTTGGACTCTGTCATCTGGCTGAATGTTGGCGACCTGCTCTGCTGATTGCTGCTTATAAACTGAAATGCTCTACAGAGGGCTACTCAGTGGCCCCCAAGCCTTCAAGGACTGCCAGTCTACTAGCTGTCTCATGCAAGTGAGTTGTATCAAGCCATTTATACAACTTTATAGATTAGTGAACTGTTTATTTCTTATGTTATATATATTTCTATCTATATGAATATTTCTCAAGAAATACTAGTGTCCTGGTTTTGTTTATCTATAGAACCCTGTCTAACACAGTGGCCCACCCTGCTGTTTGCTCCTGGTGGGCACACTCTGCTGCCTTCTCCAATGGAGGAGGACTCTGTTGTCTGCTTCCTTGACCTTAGACCTGGCATTCCATGTGAGTTGAAGGACTTCCAGCATATTAATTGTTCCATGAAAGTGAGTTGAACTGATCCTGTTGTACTGTTGTGTGGATTAATTAGTTGTTAATATTGCACATATATGGAATATTTATATATTCATAAAAATCTTGGATTTGTTTCTCTAGAGAACTCTGCCTAAAACAGGGCAACTATGAAATAGACCATGCATTGCTAATTTGTGAGCTTGGTTGAGGTTGAAGAAAATCAAAACACAAGTACAGAAGTCAAAATGGGGATTTAAATAAATGCCATTTGAATTTAGAGAACATCTCAAGAACAGGTTTAACACATAGTACATTAATGACAGAAGATGTGACAATTTGTGGAATGATTTCCAGAAAAGTACATGTGAAGATAGAATCGATCATTTTAAAGGACAGAAAAATAAGAGAAGACCAACAAAAACATCAGGAGAATTTCTGACACTCTTAACATAGAGTAGCTAACATAAGTAGAAGAAATGGTGACGCTAAAGACCTTAACAGAAAATTTCAAAGGGTACTCAAGAAGACAAAGTTAAGTACTGTGATGAAAGTACAAAGACCTGGAGTTAGCAAGCCATCAGGAAGAAAATGGTCATCTCAAGCTTAAATAAATTTAGGAACAGTTCAAACCTGTATTGCAACACTGAGAGATTCTATGGGCAAACGACTCATCATGTTGGCCACATCAAAAGAACATGTGACAGATTCACAGCACTGTTGTTACAGGATCACTATGTGTCGGCACCAGTTTGCTGGTACCACGCAACAGTTTTGAAGAAAATGTTCCCTTTAATTTTGCATGCATGTATTAGATGTTTCAGCAAAACTCCTGGCCAATGCTCACTTTGCTATGTTTTGATTTCTGTACCTTGGCAAAGCGAGAGATTTTTGTGGGTGATAATTCTGAAATTTTTCCTGGATTAGACATGCCACCTACACTCTCCTTTTATAATTATCACACTCTGCTCTATTAATTTTTATTTTTAAGTTCTAACATATACAGATATATTTTCTCCAGTTATGAAATTATCTATCATATAGATAATTATATATAATAATATTATATTAAAGGGGAGGATGAGGTTTCAAAAAGTTCCATTATCTTTTGGTTCCATTTTCCTACAAATTTTTTGAAGTCCTCTCATCTATCTCTTTTAAAATGCCCTTTCTTTAAAATCAAATTTGTATTTGCTATTATAAATATCATGACATATAAAAACAGAGACATTTAAACTGTTTTCTTGAGATGGCATCAGCCCAGAACGATTATTGGCCTCTACAAATATGATTTGGTATGTATTTTACTTTACAAACCCAAACCAGGAGCACAGCTAATTAGAACCGTGCTTTAAAGCTGTAAAGAGTTATTGATTCAGATCATGAATGAAATCAAAAGCAAACATCCAACCCACTCTTCATCTAGAGTTCAGGGGGTTAAGTGCTATTTGTCTCAAATCCTTGGCATTGACTTTATCTCTTTGTAATACAAGACAATTAACATCTCCAGTCATTCAGGGCTGGTATGTAGTGCATTAATTAGCTAAATCATGCACCTAATAGCACGTGGTGAAACATGCCCCTTGCTTTTCACTTTCTTTCATCTGTTTGAATACAAATAATTGTCAATTCAAGAAAATGCACACTATCCCTCAGATATGTATTACTCATCCAAAGAATAGATTCCTAAAACTTACAACAGCCACTGGTAAGGTCGATATACAGTCGTATGATCTAGTTATTGTTTTCTCTTAATGATCTCTGATAATTGGAAACTTCTGAGGTTCTGAAATGTTAAGTAACTGCTTAAAGACACACAGCTGTTGTTAGCAAAGGAACGTTTGTGTTCATTTAGTGCTAAATCACGTTATAATCTGGAAGTCTTTTATCACCATACCCAATAGTCTTCCAGGAATGCGCGATATCTGAGATGTGGTTCAATATTCATGTGTGATAGTCATGATCAAAATAGTGCCTTGGGAACACTCTTTTTTTGTGTGTGAACACTCTTATACAACAAATCAGAAAAGCAAAATTACGCCACACACTAATAAAATATACAAATACATGAATATGCACCTACATAGAGGTACATAGAATAGGTAAAGCTGGAAATAAGTAATTTAAAATATACTAAGATGTTTCTTGATTGGGGATGATGAGTTATTCTAATAGTCTTTGATATGATTCCAATATATTTTGATAAACTTACCAGTATTTTAAATGTGTATACAATGAACACACACTAACTTTAAATAAGAGCGTAAAAATTATATATATATATTTAACAACAAAAATAGTATTATATTTTTTAGCAGGACAGTCACATAAACATATTCAGTTAAAAAAACAAATAAAAAGTTATATGGAATGATATATTACATTTGTATAATACAGTAGGATATAATTTCCTTTAGTAAAAGCATTTTGATCTTATATTCAATATAATAGCATTATACAGATATATTTTCAAGTATAAGTCTATCATAATCTTTCAGTATAAATGTCATATTTTTCCCCTTGCATACGTAAATAAACAAAACCTATAAAGCAAACATTTCCAAAAATCTTAATTACTATAAATTTGGTTGCAGTGAGGGACTGCAGGCTTCCAGGTTCTCCTCCCTTGGTTCTTGTTAGACTCACAAGAATGTATTTGAGCAAGGGATAGGAAAAGGAATTGGGGGCCCTGATGGATAGGTAGTAAAGGGTATGGACTGAGATCAGAGGGAAAGAGCACAGCTGTGGTTCTGGCAGAAGTACATTGACTGTAGGTGTGAGTGCAACATCTGTAAAAGGATATTCTGAAAAAGAGATATGCCAATAGCAGAATCAACACAAAAACACATGAATTTCCATCTAGAGGGCACTCTCAGATTAGTTGAGATGTTAAGTGCTCTCGTTTGTTGAATCCACATCTTGTAGGCCTTTAAAAATTATAATTTTTAAGAGAAATGAACAAATGGAATGCTCAAATTTATAGGAGTTCTTTCTTTCAACCATTCATGACATTCATACTAAATGCTATCTTCCATTGGGTCAATGCAAATTCTGTTTCTGTTAGAGTAGTGCTGTGCTACATGGGTTTTCAATGGCCTTTATCTCTCGGGGTAAGCTTGCACTTCTAACCTTTTTTGTTAGAAACCAACTGTGTTAACTATTTGCACCATCCAGGGCTCCCCTTATGCAACACTTTCCTTTTTTTCATGAGCTAAAAACTAGAGAGGAGACAAAGTGGCAATATATTGGCTTTGTGGTCACATATCTCCTCATCTCTTAAGAACAGGGGAAACCATACATATTTAGCTTATCAGTTATTTGTATTACATCTATTAAAGGCTTACATGGTGAAACATATAACCTTCCTATAGTTCTTCAGTGCTTATCCTGTCCCTCGATCATGATCCCAATTCTATCAATTTGCTAAGACAAGAGGATGTACCCTGGTATAGATAAGAACCGGAAACATGGGGAATCTAGGACAGATGATCCCTTCAGGACCAGTGGTGAGAGTGACCATATAGGGAGGGTGGATGGAAGGTGGGGTAGAAATGAGGAAACTATTAAAGGATCAACATATAACCTCCTCTCTGGGATGGACAACAGGGAAGTGGGTGAAGGGAGACATTGGACAGTGTGAGGTATGACAAACAATATATAAATGATCAGGTATTCATGAGAGAGAGGGTAGTGAGAAAGGAGGGGGGGGGATGAGGAAGGGATACTAAGGGTTTAAGTATCGATGTTCTGAGAACATCGAAGGCACCAAATATACAAATGTGCTTGACATACAGTGGATGGATGTATGACTTGTGATAAGAGTTGTATGAGACTACAATAAAATGATTTTTAAAAGGGCTTCATAAAGTTTGTGGAAAAGAGTATGTTATCTTTTAATTCCACTTTCTACAAACTTTCGAAGCCCTCCTCATACAGAGTTCTGTATTTTAGGGTCAGGTTTCATCATAATCTGTTCTCTTCTAATCTTGGACACAACTGTGAGGTTTTTTTTTAAATCTATATTTTGTTTATGAAAAACTGAGGTACAGAGAAAGTACCTTGGAATAAGCAAAGATCTGTGTTGCTGACTTCACAAAGCCAACTCTTTCCACTGCTTTTCCAGCGCAAGACTGGATCTCTGAGTTTTATCTACTGGGGAAAGTGGCATAGAAGTTTAAGTGTTGAGAATGATCAGCTTTGCCTTTTCTGATAGACTGTTATTCCCTGCCCCTAGGGTGTCCTGTTCACAGGTTACTGAATTGTTGCATAAAAGGCTGGCATTTTTAAAAAAGGCCTGTCTTCCCTGTGGAATGACCACTGGCAGATCATTTGGTTGTCCACTTCTTGTCATTGTGTTGTTTTCCAAGTCTTGTACCATGTACACGGCATAGTGAACATTGTGAGGACTTTGTAGGGTGTGGTGGTATTTCGATCTGTTGGCTTTGGACCTTTATGAGTTGGAACTGACTTCCCAGCAGCTAACAACAAAAACAACAGCAGTTATTCCTTCAATACTTATCTCTTTATCTTGCCGAAATATGAGGGTAGTGTAACAGTTAATAGACTTGATGGTATCCGGAAGGTGGGAGGTTTTCCTTCCTCCAGAGATGTCATGAAGAAAAGACCTACTTCTCAACACTCAGTCACTGAAAATACTATGATGTACAGTTGCATTCTGACACATAGGGTGGTCAGGAGTCTTAAATTGATTGAAATGATTAACTGACTGACTTAGGCAGAAACAAGTAGGCTAGCATTGAGGCTGTATATGTAAGATAGAATCATTATCCCTAGAGGCTGAGTATACACAGTCTCTGAGTTGTAAGCAAAATCTGCTCCTCTGTGTGCAAATTTCAGTCAGATTTGTAGATAGGTCACAACAAGAGCATGTAGTTTTTTTTTTTTTAGTACAAGAAAAATCTCAGAACTTTCCCCATGATTTAATAGGGGCCCATACAGAAATGAAGATGGTTTTGATGAAGAATTTGTCACAAATAGGGATTGATTAAATTGTTTCAAAGTGAGAGCAAATTCATGAAACATTAAAGGACAAGTAGGATTTGTCTGCAAGCCAGGCACTTGTAACCAGGGACTAATTGTAATTAGTTATAAAATGTGTGTAAGAAGTGCTTTAACCGTGTAGGCGTGTTGAGGACTCACCAAGAAAGAAGTCATAACTCTGCCCAAGAAAAGTGGATTGTAAACAACCAAGGGAAATAGTGCCACCCTTCTGTGTCACCACGTGTGGAACTTTAGAGCAACAGCTTAAGCAATCTGTGTTTCACTTTTGAATTTAAGTGAATCAGGAGTCAGGGAAAGATAGAATTAAATACATGGGGTAAGTCTTTCCTTTTTGGTTTTCTATCTCAAGCAGTTTGTACTACCCACACTTCTTGTACCCATAGTCTGTATCTTTTCAATCCAAGGCAACCTTAAACAAGGATTCTGATGATCCAGAACAATCTTCCCTCTTCAGCTGAGTCATGGAAGCAGGAAATATGAAAACAGCCTGGTCATTCACTGCTATATATCACAGACTTGGAGGACTACAGAAATCATAACCTTCATGTTTTACAAATCAATATTCCATCTATCTCTCCTTTTCCTGATTAAGTAAAAACTCACCCTTTTCTGTCCCTCTTCCAATTGTGCTATTCTACTCATTCATGCCAAGAAGTTCCCTCTCAGCCTTTATTCCCGTTATTATGACCACAAATGCCATCATCTCATCCTTATTACAAGATCCACCTTACCATCAGACTTAATATTGGCCAGAGTCTTCGACTAACCACCAGGAATCTACTGCTTTATTTTCAACAGTTTAATAGGAGAACTGTATGGTGTAATTCAGTGAGGTTTTTTCTGGTATTGTGAAAGTCTGGAAACAGGTGAAGTACCATCCATGAAAGACTGGTTAAATAAACAATGAAACATCAGTGTGATGAAGTACCATGGAACCATTGAAGGTTGCCATTAGAAAATTATATTATCTAATCTTCTTGTTAGTCATCATCAGGTAGACTCTGACTCATGGAAACTATGTATAACAGAACAAAGTGTTGTCTGCACCCCTGCCATCTTTATGATCACTGTTATGTGTCAGTCTGCTGTTGAGGTTGCTGTGGAAGGCCTGAATACTTGGGGGGCTCATCTTTCAGTACTTATTAGATTGTAGCCTGTTTTGATCTTGGGGGGGGGGCGAGAATATTTGACATAATCTGACATAAAGCATCCATTAGAAAAGTCTATTCTGACAAAAAAGGAAAGCTGGACAACCTTGGGATTTTTTCAGTTGTGTTAATAACTGCCCTTGAGGAAAATTCTCAATCATTTAGTTTATCCATGAGACCTTGGGTGACATTTTTAGTCAGAAAAAGAGTAGTAATTGTCTTTTCTCCAACAGTTTTATAGGCATATAATTCATATATCAGACAATCGAGTAATTCAATCATATCAAGAAGAATTATAAATCATAAACAAAATCAATCTCAGAACGTTTTCCTGCCATCTTGTACTCATTATTAAGTCCCCATTCCCCATGTACCCCACCTGTCATACCCCAAAGTGATCATTAATCCAGTTACTGTCTGTAGATTTACCTATCCTGGGTACAGACAAACATTAAAAACCAAACAACTAACAACCAAGAAACTTAACTGGAATAATAAAGTAAACCAGATGTAAACCTCAACAAAAAGAAATCGGAAAATACTGACAACCAAAACAAATGCAAGTAAGTGGTTCATAATGAAGATCAAGTGACTGGGTGCTAAATGCTAACCTAACTGCCTGCAACAATCAACTTCCGATATAGTCTTGCATGTTAGCAGGCTATTCACATCTCTGGACCATGGTACTCTTTCCCCTTCTTTTTTTCTGTGACTAAAACTGTTTTCAAATCCATCAAACGGGAGATCCAATGATAAAACATGACATTTTGATCTAACTATGTCTGGGATAATTGATTTTCCAACACTCTATGAGAACAGGGCTATTCAGATCCCACACCCATGATCAGAGGCTATATCCATGTGTGGACATGGCAAATAAAGTTTGGGCTTCTATTGTCATCCAGAACCTTCTGCAAACCTGGTATTTAAAATTTAAGTTCTGATGGCCTTCCCTCCCCTTTGGGGGGGGAGGGGGCATCACTGCCTTCTGGTGGGAGTGGGAGGCCCAGCCTTGTTCCTGGAGAACTGGTGCTGGATTTGAACCGCCAGCCTTATAGGCTGCAGTCCCTCATTCAACCTCTATGCCACTGGGGCTCAGCCCTCCCTTCCCTCCTTTAGATTTAGATTATATTATTTACAACCCTTAGATCACACGTGCTTTCTCCAAGTGGGCTTATATAATACTTTCCTTAGAAGTTTTTTTTTTCTTCTTTTTTGTCATAGTAACATCTCACAGTTCACAAGCTGCCTACAGACTTTAGCAAATCAATCAGCATTTGACTCCATGTAAATCAAAACAAACAAACAACTCCAGCAATAAAACACCAAACTGCATGGATTCTGACTCTCAGGAACTATGGGGAAAAGATGAGGCAGAGAGACTTCAGAGTGACTATTAAATTTGAGCTGCTGACTGCAGTTAACAGCCTGAGTTAGTCTGGGTACATTAGAGAAACAAATCCACAGAAGATTATATGTATATAAGAGAGAGTTTCTTTTGTGGGTAAGGGTACATTAAGAAAGCATGGGGTTGGTGTGGAGGAGAGAGCAGGGGAAGAGGGGAAGGGATGGAAAAGCTTAAGGGAAAAGGTGGACAATTGGTGAGCGATAATAGAAGTGGACATGTGAGGGTGCTTGACACAGTATGCTTATTTATGTATTATGAAAAACGATGTTTGAGCCCCCAATAAAATGATTTAACTGATTTAAAAAAAGAGTAAAAGTGAAGCTATAAGGCTTTATATTTATATTGTATTAATAAATCCTACCACTTTAATAAAGATTAAGAAAATTCAACAAAAAATCATAAAACACCAGAAATAGGAGTATGTATTTGCAGATGTTCAGTGAATTGCTGTTTTAAAAACATTGGACTTCGAATTCCAAATAAACTAATAAATATTAGAATTTTTTTTAAAAAAAGAAAGCATCCAAAGTGAGTGTTGTCCAAGCCCATAAATCCAACATTGGCCCAAATGTCTGACACCATCTAAAAGTCCTCCTCAATCTCACAAAACACACGCAATGAGGCTGACTGCAGGAGGAAAGCTGAACCAACGAGCTTGTAAGCTTCTCAGCACTGGCAGGGCTCTCTACACGGCTGCTCTTGCACCCAGGGTTGCATTAGGGTAGGTCTGTGTGGTTTCTCCTGAAGGAAGTCTCCCCGAATATGGGCCTTGCCAGCTCAAGCAGGGAATTGGCTAAGGCAGCTGCAACCTGCCAAACACAAAGCAAGAGACCCGAGAACTCAAAAGGTAAGGCTTACCATTTCTCTCTCCACCCTTCCATTGATCCCACGTGTGCTTATCGGCCAGGTTGGCACAATAAACCTTAGCTAGCTCACAGCCCAACTTGTAAGCCACTTTGTTGCCTGGTTCCTTCTGCTTTAGTTTAGAAAAGGAAATACATATGGCAATATTTTGAACATCCAATTAAGGGAAAAAAGAAACCCTGAGAACATTCGTGAGTGATTATTGGAGAACAACATCAGCAAAATTACATGCTGCAACCTGGTAGATTTTACATCGGACTAGTGATGGTATGTACCACACAACAACCAAACAACCAAACAACCAAAGTTGTGGTCCATAGTAACTCGAAGGTGTCACAAACCAGGGACTCCTTGGTAGTAAAATTTCTAGCATCATAGAAACCTGCAAGTCCTCACAGTAAGACAAACTAAGAGACAAGTGGCATTATCAAATCTTGTTGTTTGGTGGGAGTGAATCAGCTCTCACTTACAGTGATCCTCAATCCCCAACAAGGTGAAGCACCACATAGCCCTGCCCCATCCGCACCATTGTTCTTATATCTGTGTTCATTGTTGCAGCTACTGTGTCAATACATCTCCTTATTGCCCCTCGGCTTTCTCACAGTTAAAAACACCTCTGATTCTCTTCTCAGACTCGCCGTGCACTCTTACTGCTCTTTACCTGAATCCAGACTTAGTGCCATTGACTTATGTACTTTTGACTCTTAGTGACTCTATAAGACAGTATACAATTGTCAGTGGTTCTCCGATACTATAGATCATTCTAGGAGGAGAATGCTGTGTTAGTGCAGGTAGACTAGAGAAACACATTTGTAAACATGCATATAGGTAAAAGAGAAAGGTTTATATATAAGAGGAATGGAACATTGAAAAAACATCCCAAACCAGTCCAGTGCAAGGTCCTAAGTCCAACATTAGCCCATATGTCTGAAACCAGTCTATAAAGTCTCCTTCGTACTCATGAAGTGCGTGCAATGACATCAGGATGATCATAGGCCAGTTGGTACAGAGTCTTGTGTATTCAGTGGCAGTAGAAGCATCCCGGCGCTGGCAGAGGTTTCCCCATGGCTCCTCATTTCCAGGGCTCAGGGTCCATCAGCAGTATTCATTGGTGGTAGAAGCATCTTAGCGCTGGTAGGGCTCTCTCTGTGGCTTCTCTGGCCCCAGAGATCTGGTTCCATCAGGGCAAGCCCATGTGGCTTTTCCTCTTGCTCCTCCAGATTCCAGGACTCAGGATCTATCAGCATGCCACCATCTTGTCTTGTCAGTAGACCAATGCCCAGAGATCAAGTTAAGTCTCTCTTCTTCAATTGGGAAATACTTCAAGCCTTCCCAGGATTCTCAGGAGAAAGCCATGCCCACACAGAAGCCTCAGACTAGACTCCATCCCTAGACTCCCAATCATGAAACTGACACATGAGTACATGACTGCCACAAATGCCTTAGCTTTCTTCTGTGGAATGCCTGGTGGTTTCCAACTGTTATCTTTGCAGTTACCAGTCCATGGCATAGATCCCTATGTCGCTAGGACTCCAGCTAGGTATTTTAGCCTTTCTTTTCTTCCTGGATTATTGTTAGACCTTTGTACTACTGTATTCTCTTCTCCCAGTTTTTGCAGACCGATTCTTTCTCTCCAGTTTAAGGATCTCACCAAAGAAAGTCCAAACTCAGTATTCTGCACATTTTTTTTTCGTGAAAAAGGCCAAATATTAAATAGTTTGCATGTTGTGGGTCAAGAAGCAATGCCTTTAACTCATTGGGAAACTATTCTAATGTAAAAATTAATAAGTTAAATTATTTTGCTTACATTTCAATCTAAAGAACCATTCTTAACTTGCATTAACATATATGAACCAAGTTGGTGGGCTATCAGAGGGTGATCGATCCTCTGATATACTCATAACAAGGGTTCAACAGGCAGCTGTGCAGCGATAATTATTATTTATTATAATAACGATAAGAGTCAGACATACATAACATCAGGGTAACATGCTCACCTCTGCCCTGTATGGTGGTCCACGTGGAGATGGAGAGGGCGGGAGGATGAACATTATTTTTCCCCGTTTAAGTAACCTAACAGGGGACACATAATTTCTCTAGTCACTGGGCAGGTCAGAACATGCTGTGAGCAGGGACTGTCTTAAGGGCTATAAGATGATGACGCATGACTAAGAGGAAAGGAAGGTGATAAGGAGGGACTTCAGACTCCTGGGAGTAGGTGAATAGGTTTGCATTGTTAGGGGTCATTGAGTGACTCTTGAATCCCACCCATAGGCCTCGAGGGAAGCAGATCCCTATCCTAACTTGAGTCCTGCAAAGCTCTCATAAAATTGGGAGTTTCAGTGAGAATGGCTAGCACACTAAGTGTTGGTAAATTGCTTGCTTAATATTTTAGAGTATAATAGTGGGGTAGTTTGATACACAGGTCAGAGTTTGTATATATGTATTCTAAACTAAGGAAGCATCTTCAGTCATACTACTCTGGCGTATTTTTATGGTAGAAATTATCACTATCCACTGTTTCATTTGTCGGTTTGTTGTCTATTTTTCAGTCAGAGAACAGAAACATTGCCTTTCTAGTTCCTGTCTATGTATTGTTGGTGCACAGCAGTTGCTTAAAAAAATGTTTGCTGAACTAATGATTAAATGCCACGACTTACTTTGTGCTCTGTAAAGTTGATTTTTTTCTTTTTTTTCCTTTAATGAATGAAAGAACCCTCAAATTTAGCCTGGCCTAAATTTAGTCTTACATAACTTCAAATAAATCATTCTATGTAAAAAAGGAAGCACATTTGAATGTTTGACTTCATCAATTTAACTTTGGTAAATCTTTGACTTCGTTTGCATGGGATGCTCAGAATGGGAAACATGGAAGTCAATAGCATGAAAGCATTTACAATTTTGCTGAGACTCATTTGAATCCTAGTAGTTGGTGAACAGAACTGACCCTCTTCTGAGAGTCACAAAGTCAGCATGCAGCCTAGGATGTGTCCATATTGGGGGTGGAATATGGCTCTAGTACTATCTTATCATGTGTGTGTATGTGTGTGTGTGTAAAATAATTTTCTTCTACCAGAAAGCAAAAAAAAAAAAAAAAACATACCTGAAAAGAAGACAATTTCACAAACTGATTAGGTAAGTGAAACAGACTCACCTAATTAGTTCTTATTCAGAAAATAAATCTTTGGATAAAGAGTAAAATGATATATCCATCGGTGGCTAGAATCTATGATATCAACAAGCCAATCATATGTTCTGCATGCGACTTTAAGAAAAGAAAAAAATTGTGAAATGAATTTAGGAAGTATTTCAGGCAGAACAGAAAGTGATCATCAAGTGAGAGTTGAATCGCTCCCTGCCAGACATAGAGCCCTGGAGCTAGAGCAGCCATGCAGCGAGCCACGGCCAACGTGGAGATGCTCCTACTGCCACTGGATCTACAAGACTTTCCACAAGATTAATCTCTTCTTGCATTCAGCATCATGGCACCCCCCCCCCACCGTGATTCTGAAGAGGAAATTAAAGATTGTTATCAGACATCTGGGCTAATATTGAACTTAGGGACTTGATCTGGACTGGGCTAGGATGTTTTCTCAATATTCAATTGCTTTTGTATAGAAAGGTCTTTCTTATACACCTATGCATGTCTATGAATTCGTTTCTCTCTCTAGTCCACCCAGACTGACATGATATAATTTCTCAGCTACATGAAACTACATTTTAAGGGGGAAATTATATATTATGGTATTTATGAATTTAGAAATTTTCAAGGACTTCAGAAATATTCCCTCATGAATTAAAGACACAGTTTTTATTTAATGAGCTAACAGGATATTGCCATATTCATAAGCAAGAGATGGAGATTAACCTTTAAAAGAGAATTAATTACAGAACATAAACACTACGGAATTTAAAGGTAGAGGATGCTCTGTTCCTATTGTTGAAATGTTCATTGCTTTGCTCTTTGATGATTCCAAAATCCCCATTGCATTTCTCCTTACTGTGTTTTTTTTCTCCTTTCTCCTTAAGCCTCTTGCCAGTCATTGTCCTCTGGAAATGTTCTACCATTAACAAATACCTTACTGTTTAATGTTCTATCTGAAAGTTCAGAAAACTACCTAAATGATGTCTAATTATTAGCTTGCACAGTATGACCAGTGTCAACATTGCATAATTTCATGGACAGAATATATTTTACTTAAATATCATGACTAATTTACTCTGAATCAATGGGCAAACTGATACTAATTGTTTTGTTGATTGTGTAGATGTGGCCTCCTTTAGGGACAAATCCATTCCATACCACAAGATCAAAAAGTAACAGGATAAATTTTGACTTATGATCCAGTAGGCTTTTTATTCTTGGTATTTTTCTTTATCTCTTGTCTTTTCCCTCATTCATTCAGTGGAATGTTCCTAGTTACCAAATTATAATATTATTCTGCCGTATTTGGATCCATTAGTCTAAATTCAGAATAAGAGTACTACGTTTTTTAAAGTTTTGTTGGAATGTAATTCACATACCTTATAATTTAATATTTCAATCACATCAATAAGAGTTGTACAATCATCACTAAAAACAATTCTAGAACATTTCTTCTTTCTTGTACTCATCATTATTTGCTCCCTATTTCATCCCACACTTCCTGCCATAATCCCAAGGAACCATTAATCTCATTTGTCCATAGGGGGTTTAATATACAGAGAAACATGACAAAGAAAATCTGATAGCATTAACAATGTAAAACCTAGAATAACCTCAACAGAAAAGAAAGCAGAAGATATTAAATACTAGAATAGACTAAAAATGTGTCAAAGGGAGAACAATGAAATGGTGTATACTTTAGACCTAACTCCAGCCGCAGTGATCCACATCCAATGGATGATATCAAGAATATTTACGCCCATCTATGGTCAGAGGCTTACTTTTCCTTTATGTAAAAAAAAAAACAAAAAGAAACTGAAGCAACTTAAAAAGGGGTCAAATGGAGATCAAATGATAAGATGTTACATTTTAAGCTAATTATATCTGCTATAATTGATTGTACAGTGTTCTCTGTTTGATAACAGAATTACTCACATCCCTTGATTATAGTCAAGAGGAATTCACCTGAGACATAATCCATGTGTGGACCCTGAACATGGATTTGGGGCCTTCACCATCTTCTATAGCCTTCTGAAAAGGAATTGTTCACAATTTAAGCCCTGA
The DNA here is from genome assembly GCA_004026705.1 of Nesogale talazaci. NCBI lineage: Eukaryota > Metazoa > Chordata > Mammalia > Afrosoricida > Tenrecidae > Nesogale > Nesogale talazaci. The sequence continues at coordinate 6,083 of PVJH01015679.1, read as the reverse complement.
TACCATTCCCTTTTTGGATTTGGTTTTAGTTTTTATTATTTACAGTCCTTGGGTAATAATACAGGCTGGAGTGCTTTTTTCCATGTGTGCTTGTTTGATGATTCATTTAGATGACTGCTTGCTTTCCAATCAAGTCTTTAAACTCTAGATCCTGTTGCTTATGATAGTCGTGCACTCTCTAGCTTCACCACACTTTGCTATTTCACCCATATCTTCAGTGATATCTTCATGAGGGTGAGCATCAAAAAGGGCCAAGTCTTGAGAACTAATTGTTCTTCATTTGACGCTAGAATTAAGTGAAGTCCCAAATCCATTCATCTATCTTTGGTTTATAAATATCTGGTTCACCTTAAAGACATCATTATCACTTTATATTAGAGAACATTATCAATCACTCCTCTGGGGCATAAGGTAATTCTCTTGATAATGCCATTAATTTAGCTAGATGGTATAGGATCTATTTATTTCTATTTTAAAATTTTATCATTAGTGGGAATCAATACATATATATTTTTTCCCATAGTTCAGTTGCATCAAGGAGTGTTGTACAATTGCTACCACAATCAATTCACAAACATTTTTTTTGTGTTTTTTTGGGGGGGGAGGCATCACTGCCCTCTGGTGGTCATGGGAGCTATCCAGCCTTGCTCCTCGAGAGCGACTGCTGGATTTGAACAGCCAAGCCAGTGGGCTGCAGTCCCGCACTCAACCACTACACCATCAGGGCTCAGTCCTAACATTTTTTTTTCTTTATGAATGTTTTGGTATCATCTACCTTTTGTTATCACCCCCAACTATCTGCCCCCACACCCCAACTCTATTTTGCTAGCTTTCCCTATAGGGTTCATCAGTTCTCAGTTGCATATACCAAAAGAAAAAAAAAGAGAGCAGCATGTAGCACAACTTCCAGAGTGTGACCTTCAATAATATTATGCCTCTGAGATAAACTTAATATTAATGAACAATAACTAAAGAGAACAAAACAAAAATATAGACCATGTGGAAACCACATCAGGGTTCCTCAGAGGAGAAATCAACTGACAAAGTTTTAACTGTTCAAATCAGATTTATGCCTTTGATCTATCCTGATCTCTCCAATGCCCTCTGTTTAGTAATTTTTTATCCCCATCCATTAATTGTGGATAGAAGGAGTTCACAGGAGTCTTATTTCCTCTGTAGTTCCTCAAATGAATCTTAGGTTTCCAGGGTCATCCACAGTCTTATGAAAACCAGCAATGCTATCAAGTTCCCTTCTCCTCACGCCCCCACCCCTCCAACCTGTACCTTCTGAGAATAGTTACTCCTGTAACTATTTCTAAAGAGTTATCACTCTTGACTTTTATGTACCTCATGATTTCAAATATATGCAACTCTAACATGATTAATGAAGTAGAACTAAAAGAAACCATAATAGTAAGGGGAGGAAATATTTAGGAACTAGACTATAGTTACGTAGTTCATCAGTCTCATACTGTACCATGAATTTATCACCCACTCCATGTGGCCCTTCTGAAAGGGGCTGCCAAAAATTCTTAAAAGATGGGTTTTGAGTCTCCACTCCGCTTCACATCAATCTGTTTTTTTTTTTTTTTTTTTTTTTGGTTTATAGAACTTCTGATACAGCTTCCTGTCAACACCTCCTGCTCAGAAAAGGCAGTGTGCTTCTTCATGGTGGGTTTTGTTGCTTTTCTGCTAGATGGTCACTTAAAAAAAAAAAGCCTCTAAGACCCCAGATGCTATGTCGTTTGATAGCTGGGAACCATCAGCTCTCTTCATCATATTTGCTAAATACACCCATTTTGTCTCCAGTGATTGTGTCAGAGAGCTGAGTGTTATATAATGCAACAGTATTGGAAAAAAAACCGATCTCGTACTAAGGCAAGACTAAGTAGAAGCCCAAAGTCTATCTTCTTCCTTTTTATGTATGCATAGATGTACATAAATAAACAATGGCACAGATACTTATATATGCATGCATATATATTTTTTCCTCTGACTATAACATACTATTATGTTTACCCATCATTCACTTCTCACTGATTCCTCTCAGATACAAATTGAATAAACAAACATGAGCAGAAATGCCACACCTCCTTGCTGTCAATTTTAGAACACTTGTTATTTCCCTGTACTCATCATCATTGGCTCCCCTCCCATGACCCTAAGCTTAACAGTCCAGTCAGTCTTTCCATAAGATAGCCCATCCTGCATATCTTATATAGATAAGCAATGCTATAGTATTTAAAACACTGCTGAGTAAAGAAGATTATATGAATATATGCAATTAGAACCTCAATACATGAATTAAAGAGATTAACCTCTTAAGTGACCAGCACTATTTATACAAACAATGGGGGTTGGTGATAGGGCAACACTTTCAATAATATTCATTCACAGTGGCAGAGCAAGACCTACCAGATTAATACATGTCATAATGAAATAAAGAGGCCATTAAAATAGTAACTATATAGTAGTTCTGGGTGACTATTCTTTGGGCACCCCCATGGCAAGAGATGAGAATCAAAGTCCAATGTCCATCAAATTATCCCTAGGTATAGCACTCATTTTCTTTTCACAATAAGAATTTTCAGCCTAAGTCCAAGAACTGTGAGTTTAAGGCAAAGGCCAATTCAATTACTGGGGTTTCTATATGGAGTGCTTCTAGTGTGGACTATGAAGGATGTTGTGTGCCTTTAGAACACAGTCTAAAGTCTCTGAAGCCTATAGCGCAAAGTTGGGGTTTACCAAGCACGGCATAAAGATTAGATCAAAAGTGTCCAATTAGAAACTTAGTACGAGGCATATTCTCCCCTTTTGTTCAATATTAGGGCTATAATTCTTAACTTTGAAATTCCAAAAGCTGGGGATCCAGCCCAGATTATTTTTATTTAAAATAATGTACAATGAGGCAGTTTTTCTTATTCTTAGAGAGACATAAAGGGGACTGGAAGAGTTGGAGTTGAGATAAAAGAGCTGAGATATATGGCTTTAAAAATGGGGCCCTGGGCTGAGCCCCGGTGGCCTAGTGGTTGTGCGCAGGACTGTGGCCCACTGGGACGGAGGTTCAATTCCAGCAGTGGGGCTGGGCCTCCTACTCCCACCACCGGAGAGCAGTGATTCCCCCCACACAAAAAAAATGGGGCCCTGACCCGACCCCAACCCCAACTGCAACCTTGTGTGAATGAAAAGAATGATCAAAGAAAACCAAGTAACTTGGGGAAATCTGACAATAAAGAGAAATTTTGTCTTTTGCTCACTGAGTGGAATATAAGAAGAATCTCAGTTTGCCTGACCTATGGGGGTTATATTTAATCATATAGTCATCCATTCATCCATCCAACATGTGCTTTCTTCCTCCATAATTGAAGATATTTTAGTTATCATTTGGAATACCATGTGCAAATGTGGTGGAGTCAACACGTCCGACCACATCGTTCTCAGCAAATCTATTTCCCCTCTGTGTCTGTCCACAATTGAAAACTGCACACCTGAATATATTCAGGACAAAAACTTGATGCCATATTTAATTTGCCTGTTCAATTCAGTAAGAAGTACTTTGGCTCTATCTTCTTAACATAACTTATTTACTCCAAGCTAAAGTCTACATGAATGTGTTGGCTCCTCACTACTTCTCTGAATTTATTTCTAGATGTTCTCCTCTTTGCGCACTCTATGTTCTATAAACACACCTGCAACTTTGTTCTTAAAACTCTACTACATGTCTGCATTGGCTCATTGGATCAGCCCTTCTCGCGGTACCACTCTAATTCAAACCAATTAAGTTGGGATTGGAGCAATGGGAAGCGAATTAAAATGTTTAATCATGTCTAGAAGATAAATAGATAACAGGGTGGCCCCATGAGGGTGGGGTAGTGTTCAGCAAGATCCGAAGTGTGAAGTGAGTACTTCTGAGCCAAACAGATCAGTAGGAGTGGCTTTGTGGAAGCTTGTATCTGGGAGACAAGAATAAAGACAGGTAGAACCAAGGGTGTGCTTTTGTATTGGTGCAAATTCCAAGAGGAGATTAAAGAGAGTGATAACAGGAAGGGTCTTCGCTTCCGAAGGCATTCTGCAGAAATGGGAGCTGGAGGACCTAGCAGGATGCGAACTTCAGTGATACAACATTTTAAATAAGAGCAGAAACTGTGTCTACTCCAGCTATTTCCCGAGGGCTAACAAATGCTCTTAGATGTAAAGTGACCAGATTTTAAGTGGGACACCATTGACCAGGGAGGGGGGTGGGATGGAGCTGTTCTTGATTAAAAATTTGGACTACATGGAGCAATGAAAATGTTCATAGAACACAAAAATAGTATTGTAATATATTTATTTTGATTTTAAAATGCCGTGGGACCTTGCTAAATTCTTAAAAAAGCAGGATGTCTGGTCACTTTATCCTAGTGCTCAAGTGAATTTTTGTTTCTGCATTCTGACATGGAATTTCTCTCCCCTGGGATGGAGGATGTCCTGCTAAGAGACCACTTTCTCTTACTTTCCTGCTTTTCCTTTCCAGCCCACTCCCCCCTCTCTTATGAACACCTGATAATTTATAAATTGCAATTATTTTGGCGTATCTTATACTGTCCATGTCTCCCTTCACCCACTTCTCTGTTGTCCATATCCCATAAAGAAGGTGATATGTAGATCCTTATAATTGGTTCCCCCTTTCTACCCAATCTTCCCTCCACCAACACCCCAACATCCCATCCACCTTCCCAGTATCATCACTCTCACCACTAGTCCTAAAGGGATCATCTGTCCTGGATTCCCTCTATTTTGGGTTCCTATCTGCACCAGTGTACATCCTCTGGTCTAATTGGATTTGTAAGGTAGAATTGGGATCATGATAGTGAGGGGAGAGGAAGCATTTAAGAATTAGAGGAAAGTTGTATGTTTCTTCGTTGCTACACTGCAAGTTGACAGACTTATCTCCTCCCCATGAGTCTTCTGTAAGGAGATGTCCTGTTACCTACAGATGGACTTTGGATTCTGTGCTCCCCCTCATTATAACGATATAGTTTTTAGTTCTTTGATGTATGATACTTGATTCCTTTGACATCTCCTGGACTGGTGTGCTTCTTTCATGTGGGCTTTGTAACTTCCTAACTGGATGGCCACTTGTTTGCTTTCAAGCCTTTAAATCCCAGATGCTATATAGTTTGATAACTGGGCACCATCAGTTTTCTTCACCACTTTTTCTTATGCTCAAATTTGTCTTCAGTGATCATGTCAGGAAGGTGAGCATCATGGAATGTCAATTTAATAGAGTGAAGTGTTCTTGCATTGAGGAAGTATTGGAGTGGAGGTCTATTGCCAATCTAGCAGACAGTTTTTCTAAGAATTTATTACCAAAAATGATTGTAGGTATGTAAGATAAAATAAACAATCACAGTTACTATGTATCCTGATCTGGATACTTTATCATATGCAGACTATTTTCGTTATGTTCAGAAAACAAATATGCAGAGACTCCAAGGTAATGATAAAACTTTTGTAATATAGCACCTAAGGCTCAATAAAGTAAAGGTACATGTTTTGTCAGCTTCTTGGATCTTGCCAGCACCTCACCAATGGTCAGTAGCACTAACTTTGTGAAGCATTATTTTAGATAATTTATTGCATCCACTATACAGAACAGTCTAATAAATATGTATATATTTAACCAAATTTGACAGATAAGGAAAGTAATTTTGATATAAGGTGTTTGACAAAATCACATAAGAAATGTGATCACACGGATCTGGAAGTAAAACCACAAACTATCAGGACCATTAGCAAGAGAGTCGGGGAAAATCTAAGAACCTTGACCCAGGGAATACAAAAGCTAACTGCAACAGGACAGGGTACACATTCAGGGGAACCTGAAATTGACAAATGGGACTTGTTTAGAATAAAACACATGTGTACATCAAAGGACTTTACCAAGAGGGTAGCCAGGCAACCCACAGACTGGGAGAGGATTTTTAGCAACAGTGCAACAGACAAAGGGCTTATAACAAAAATCTACAATACCCTCATCTCAAGCAAGAAGATGAAAACAGATAACCATATGAAGAAATGGGAAAAAGAACTGAAAAGAAGTT
>PVJH01015678.1:0-52665 GCA_004026705.1 Nesogale talazaci | reverse complement strand
CGGTTGTTCCCTCCTAATGATATATCCAATACAGGGACCACAATCTCCCTATCCTCACATCTAAGAAACATTCTGCCTCTATTTCAAGCAAGACAGATTCATCCATTCTTCAAGAAGTCCATAGAATGTTAAAGAGTCTTTCACCAACACCATAATTTGAATTGTCAACACTTTAACAAAGTGTCATCATTATAGAATCTGAGAAAGAGCCAAATAATTGTGACTACTTGCAGTGTGGTCTTGTAGAATTTTCTCTGACCACCGTGGTTATCCTTGAGAAAAATATGGTGAGACCGTGTTTTATTAGTTGTAATCTATTTTTATTATCTTCAATCTTGAAAGTGTAGGTTAAAAATATGAAATAAAATTTGAATGTTATCTTTTAAAATATGCATTACTTCAATTAACATACTGAGTGCACATCAATTCCCATTTTGCATATATTATCTCATATAAATAAGCAATCAAAAATTTTTAAATGCCATTCCCTACAGGAAGGCAAAAATTAAAAGGGCCTCAACAAAGAACATAAACATTCACTTCTACCCCTTCTGAGCAAAATTGTTCTCCTTATCATGCCAGATGCTGTAGAAAAGCAGACATATTGAATTTGCTCTCTGAGATCAAAAGACAAAAATAACCCCTTCTGTGATCACCCCTATCTGACAGAGACATCCCTGCTCCACCTTAAGATAAGGAAAGAGATGATATGGTTGGCCTCTTGATCTCTCTCCATTTTTCTGCTTCACCAGCAGACTTGCTAACTCACACCTGGCTTTTTCTATATGTATTGAACATGCATTAGCATCAGAAGCACCTAAGGAAACTTGCACTTGCTATGGTCAGCAGAAGCAAGAAATTAGCGCTTCTGCTGACTAAGTGAATGTCATGGATTTCCTCTTCTGTCTTCTCAAATGTCTGCTTGCTAATCTGTGGGGTTAAAAAAAAGGACTAAAGTATGAAAATCAGAAGTGGCAAAAGACGTAAATAAAGCACTTCAGGAGCTCAGGAAAACTAGCTTCTCTATTCTGATCTCCTTTGTCCTTAAATTTCAAATATTTGAAGGGTCTGAAAAGTTTTTTATTTTCAAGGAAGAATAGCATATGTTCAAAGAAACAATGAATCATTTTGAGCATCAAATTCTTTAATTCTCCATTAAAGTCTGTGGAAAATCTAATATTTATAATATCTAAATTTTGTTTACACTTAGCAATAATAGATCGTTAAATGTAACCTTACTAACGTAGATGATGAGATAGGTATAAGGGACCAAGTTTAGAATTAAGCATTCATGGCAATCTACCTTGTTGTGTCCATGAAAGCCTTATCTAGCCAGGAAATCTGCTGGAGCTGTAGTGTCAATCCCATAGGCAGGCAGCCTGGAGTTTCTTTTGCTCCAGAGTACCTGAAGAAGATCGTTGGCCTGTCTCCAATTTGTTAGATAAATTAAAGCTACTATAGTGAGTATGTGAACCATTTCTACAATAGTTGAGTGGTTCATTGTCAATTGGACTCATTGTGTTGGCTCCCTCAAAGTCAGTAAAAATGATATTAATCCTAGCCACCACATAAGTCCCCAAATGGTGGGGGGGAATGCCAACATTCTTAATTTGAACTTATAGTATGTCATAAAACCCTTTGTGAAAACTTTCCAAAACTTGACTCTACATAAAAGATGACTCACTTTTTAATACAGAAATATTTAAGCATCTATTTAACGACCACCACACATCTGTCAGTCTGTTGTACTGCTATGAGTGAGTGCCTTATGATGTTGGAAGCTGTACACCAGAATTTACAACACCATCAGGGTCATTTGTATTGAATAAGCTTCAGCAGAGCTTTCAAGCGAAACTAGAAAGACAGACATTGAGATCTAGCTCTGAAAGAAAAAAAAAGAAAGAAAGCTCTATGGTTCACAGCAGACTATCGCCTGATACAACGCTAACAGATGAACTGGTACATTGCTTTCAAATGAACTTCCTCAGTTAGGAAACACTGAACACCACAGTGGCCATAATGGATTTGAACATATCAGTGAACAGGAAGATGGAAGGGGATCAGGTAATATTTCGTTCTGTTGTTCATGGGGTCAGCAAAAGTCAGAGTTGACTCAATGACAATAAAAACAACTGTTTAATGCAGAAAAGATTAGAGGCTCAAGGAAAAAATTGCTAGGTTTTAATTTCACTACACAACAGGTATCCCCATATTATACCCCATTTTCCCTAACATCCTAGAGTTTAGAATCATCTGGAATCTTAAAGTCCACAGGCCAACAGCATCATTAGAATTTCCATCCCCCAATTACTAAATTGGAGTCTGCATTTTAGCAAGATTTCCATATGATTCTTTTTTTTAAAAAAATACTGTTGAGCTATAGTCAACATGTCATACAATTCAGTATCTTAATAATATAAATAATATTCGTAAAAATAATATAAAATTAAAAGTCCATGAATTCATCATTTTCTTCCTTCTTGTACCCATTACTGTTGATGGTCTATTCCCCTTCCACCACCCTTTCTATGTCCCTGGGTAATTATTTATCCAGTTGCTGTCTTCATAGATCCACAGAAAAACATACAAAACATACAAAACAAAGACATAAAAAAACAGATGCATAAAATATTTTTTAAAATGAATAAACTCAAAATGTTTCAAATGGGGGTTCTAATGACTCAGTGTTATTTTCTAGCCTAAGTACAGTTCTTATATCCACTTTACAAGGACCTTTATCTGATATCAAGGCTATTTTCATTCCCAGACTATGGTCAGTGGAGATTCACCAGAGGTTCAAAACACATAGGAACCTTGCAGGTGAACATCGGACATCCATTATCATCCTTAACATTCCAGAAACTAGGTGTTTAGAATCTAGACTGTAGAATTCTTTCCTCCTCCAGACATGGATTTTATTTTCTACAGCCTTTGGATCACACAGAATGGTGTGTTTCTTCCATGTGGACCTCACCGATACCTCACTTAGATGGCTGATTGCTTTGAGACACGCCTGTAAGACATCAGATGCTATTTTTTCTAATAATTGGGCACCCTCCGATTTCTTCACCACAGTTTACTATAGCACCCCAGCATGATTCTTCAGCACATTCAAGTTTGAGAAGCAAACTTTAGAATAAAAATAGGCAAGCAAACTCCAACTGTCTGCTTCGGGCTACTGTGAGGCAGAAGCAAATGCATGGAAGTCTGCAGGGACAAATGAGAACTGCCTTCACAGGAGAGAGTAGTATAGAGAAGGCTGTAGGATGTGCTCTAATATATTCTCCTAAAAGAATTAACTGTCTTCTGTGGCAAGCCTAAGCTAATAAGTCTCCCAGATCTTTGATGTTTCACATGCCATTTCAGCGGACAAGTTTACTAATCAAAAACCTACTAGACCTTCTTTGCCAAAATCTGCCAGCTATACTATTTATTGTCAGCTGTCCAGGATTTGACACTGTGCTACATGTTTTGCATGTATCATCTCTCTTAATCTTGTCTAGTTTCATATCCCCATGTCTCCTCGGGGCAGAAATAGATACCAACATATATATACATCCCAAATCAATTTAAATAGAAGTGACTGTGTAAGGAACTAACAAAAATGCCGTTAGCCTTGGAATGGACGTTGGTTGCTACAGCAGAGGTGAAGCAAAGTCCTACACAGGTAACTAAGATGGGCAGTGACCATGGAAAGAAAAAATACACCAATGGAGCACGTGTGAGAGCCTTCCAGGACAAGGAGGTCTGGCAGACAGCAACATCTGCAAAGCCAGATCAAAGAAAGGAGACAGATTAGGTGAAAGCCACATTGAAGAACTGAATGCAGAAAATTCGATTGGAAACTCCTCTAAAATTCCTCCGTAGTCTTTGCATTGGACCCAGCTTCCCGTGTATAATGAATTCCACTCTTCCTAATGCCACAATCTTAAAGACCGCCTTGTGCCAAATCCACCATCTGAAAAAAGAACACTGGTAAACTATTTATTTGCAACATGTCTCATCCTAGATAGTTTCACTTTATTCCAGCATCAACCTCAACAGCGTGGGGTCTCAGAAGGTGTGTTCTGACTCCACAACTTTACAGGACACAGTAGAAATGTCCCTACCAGCATTCTAAAGCTCTAATCTTGAAAGGAGTACACTTCCCCCTCTTTCTATCGTAGAGTGACTGGTAGAATCGAGCTTCACATTTTAGGTTAGCAATGGAGCATTTCAACATTGTGCCAACAGAGATTCTTTGGCATGCACATACTAAAAGTATATCGTTAATGATGCTTATGCAATGTTTACATGATTTACTAAGTGTTGATGGCAGCTGGCCTCAATGACTTATCATTTTTATAAATACTGCCTTCTGGAGATAATGTTCCTGGCAAAAAATACTATTTTTCAAGGAACTGAGATGGAAATTTGGAAAATATGCTTGTGATTGGATGCGCCCTTATGGTTTTACATATGGGTAGTCAATAAGAACAAATCTTTAATTCTAGCAACTATCATTTTAAAAATAAAAAAACTGAAGACATTTTTCACATCATAACTAGGTTTAATCTGTCTTTCCTGCTCCTGCAAAATAAAATAATAATAACTTTACCAACTACTGTTTCCGAACCATGTAAGTAAATGCAAAGGAACAGTAATGTGTCCTGTATACACAGCGGCAGCAATTTATACTGAGTTTGTGGAGTGGGGTAAAATTTTGTCTGGGATTAGCACCACAGAGAAACACATACAGGCTTAGAAGAATCCTATGCAATATACAGAATTGCAGCATAAATCCCCTGTGCATTTGATTTGTCTTCTTTCAGGTGAATATAGAACTATATATATGATACAAAGTCAATAATAATTCAATTAACTAATTCTCATGAAATGTTTACAGCAATTCTCAACCTGTGGGTCATAAGCTCTCGGGGGTCACACAGCCTTTTCACAGGGGTCTCCAATTCATAACAATAGCTAAAATAACAGTTATGAAGTAGCAACAAAAATAATTTTTGGTTGGAGGGGTCTCCACAACATGAGGAGTTGTATTAAAAGCCAGAGATAAGGAGTTCGCTCTAGGCCCAGATTCCTGTGGAAGCTCAGAATATTTGAAGGGAGGCTCAGAACCCAGAACATTTCCTTTTGCATATATATATATATATATATATATATATATTTAATTTTGAGATGAACTTTTTTTTTCTGTAAAGACTCCAAGTCCATTTCAATTTTACATTTCTTCCCCTCTCTTTTTTTTAAAAGCCCCTCAACCAACTATTTATCTTTGAGAGATAAGCAATCTGCAGGGATTTCGTTGTTTATAATAGCTGTTTGCTATTTTTTGTTTGTTTGTTTGGGGGGGGTGGTTGCTGTTTTTAAAGAAACATACCATCTATAGTTACACAACACTTGCTTTTCTTGAGAAAATGTATTGGTATGAATGAAATTCCAATTGAAGATGCCAAGGTTTTCATTGGTCCCAAACATGGCTGGTTCTGTTAAGAATGGCCCACTCTGGGAAGCCCTATGTTTCCCGGAGAACTAAAATAAGCTCATACAATTCTTGGCAAAATCCATCCATACATCCACTGTATGCAAAGCACATATGTACTTTTGATGCCACCATCATTCTCAAAATATTTTCTTTGCACTTAAGACCTCGTATTGGCTCCTCCTTTTTCCACCACCTCCCTGCTCCCCCCTCCCTCATGGATCCTTGATAATTTATAAACTGTATAATTTTGTCTTGTTGAACACTCTCTGGTGTCTCCCTTCACCCACTTCCCCGATGATGTCCACACCCCAGGGAGGAGGTTACACGTAGATCCTTATCATCAGTTTCTCCTTTCTACTCCACTCTCCCCTGGTCCTAACGGGATCATCTGCCCTGGGTGCCCTGTGTCTCTGCTTTTTGAAACCCCATGGAGTAGCTCTGGACTCTCCTTGAGAGGCTCTTTGTGATGGAGTCATTTCAGAGGCAGTGGGTTTGTTTTGATAATCTTTACCAAAGTAGATCATCAGGTCTTGGGTTGGGGTGGGGGAGGATGACTGCTGGGTGAGTAGTAGTCAAACCCTTAACCTTTGTACCTTAATCTTTGTCCTTCAAAGATGGTGTTCTAATTGCAGCCTATCATAGCTAAACAACTGGAATAGTGTTTCTTAGAAAAGTGAAAGGAAATATGGAAGTTTTCCCCGATAAAAATCTCGAGATAAGCACCTGTATATGCTACCTCTGTGGGCTAAGCAATGAGCTACTTACCACAAATTCAGTGGTTCAAATCCAGCAAGCTTTCAGTGGGAGAAAAAGAGAGTCTGTGTGTCAGTCCTGGTAGACGAGAGGAAAAAATTTCATAGGCACACATATGGATATAAGGAAAGGGTTTATATACAAAAGGAATGGGACATGGAGAAAGCATCCCAGCCCAGTCCAGTTCAAGTTATAAGTCCAATATTAACCCATATGCCCGAAATCAGTCTATAAAGTCTCCTTCCAACTCACGAAGTCACAGGTCAGTGGGTGCAGAATCCCGGGGCTGGCAGGGGTCTCCGCATGGCACTTCGCCTCCAGGGCTCAGGGTCCATCAATGGCAGAAGCAACTCATCGCTGGCAGAGGTCTCCGTGTGGCCACCCCAGCTTCAGAGGTCTGGCTCCATCAGGGCAAAGCTGTGTGGTGCCTCTGCCGGCTCGTCCAGCTTCTCAGACGCAGCCATCTTGTCCTATCCATGATTCATTGTCTCTGACACTAACTCTCGACCACTGGGGAAGATAGCTTCTCATCTTCATGAGGGAAATATCGCGAGATTTCCCAGATGTCTCAGGAGAAAGCCATGCCCACATAAAGGCCTCATTGGCTACTCCATGGCTATCTCCAGATTAACAGGCTGGACTCCACCCCTCATTTCAATCTTAAAATTAACATAAGCAGATGACTGCCACAGTCTGTCTGCTATAACAGAGGTTCATAGTCTTGGAAACCCCCCATAGAGCAGATATGATCTGTCCACTAGAACCACTTGAAGTCAGACTCCACTCAGACTGACATGTTTAATTTAGTGTGTGCTACCTTTTGGTTTAGCTCACAGGATGTACAGGTGTATATCCTGCCTGTCTGGCTAATGATGCACTCCTTTTGGCCAGGGATGCCGTTTGTATGAAGGTTTTTTTTTTTTTAATGTCACAATATTATGTCATGAAAGAAAGAACCGTTTCTCTGCTTTTCACCACCTCCCTCCCCCATTACTCAGTCATCCTTGACCACATAATCCTACTGAAATTAGATTGATTAACGCAATCAAACCAATAGTAACAATTTACCAGGGTCTTACTTCCAAATATCAAAGCCGGACTCTACAAGTTAAATGTAAATTTTCGGTGGAACGCTGCCTCTGTGCTGGGCACTGCCTTGTCTAAGGGCTGCCTCTCTGGAAGGACCCTTTCCACAGCCCCTAAGAGATGGGTGCTGGGCTGCAGCTGGTTAGAGTTCCTTGATGGACGGTGCTGGGAACATGGGAATGGAGGATGTAGTGTTTTGACAAGTCACCCCATTTTTTAAAAAGTAAAACTAAAATTAAATGTAAATTTTCTTACGGACTAAAATTTTCTGTTGTTATTTTGAATTGCCCTGAGTCAGCTCCAACTTCTGGCAGACTCTCTGCAATAGAGTCCATGCTGGGGCTGCCCAGCTTCAACCCAGCACCTTCCTCGCAGCCCCCTGTGCCAGCAAGAGCAAGACTTCAACCAACCATTGCAAAGGCATTTACTGTTCGAAATTGCTTCCCACAGTATCAGACAGAAGGCATTAGAAGGTTGATTATAGCAGAGGTCGTGAGGTTAAGATGTAATAACTTATCACTTAATCTCCCTTTTGACCCATTTTTCAAGTTGTTTCAGTTTTTAATAACCTGCTAGTTTCTTTTGGACTGAAGTTTTTTTTTCTTTACTTTAAAATTTTTTAAAAATGTCTTATTAATTCTCTGGTGAAAATCCACATAATTCTGGTAAATGAAGTGGCTGTTGAATTTTCATTCTTTCCGTTTTCCATTTTCCAGCTCACTTTGAACCAGCACCACCATTGACATTTGCAGTCCCCCTAAGTTTCTTCATTTGCTCTTTGCATTCTTTGCACTGTCTGGGGGTTTTGTTTGTTTGTTTGTTTGTTTGTTTTTTGAGGGCTTTGTCTTCTCATACAGGCCTTGTCTTGCAAGTCTGTGTTTAGGTTCATTTTCCTTCACATAATCCAAAGAACTGAAAATCACACCGAAGTCAGTAGTCTCGCCACTACCAAAGGGGGATCTAAAGCCAAATGCAAAAAAAAAAAAAATGACATCTGGTATGGTCTTGAACATGTCAGCTAGCTTTTCACCCATTTCCACCTTATGCTCTGCTGCTTTCCCATGGAAGGACATCCATGATCATATGTTTTTGCTGATGCAGTAGGTTGGTCATGAACTTCTTGATCAGGATAGTTACTATGTCATTCATGATGGCAGAGGAAGCTCAAGTTGCCAGACTAGTTGAGGTTATTCTGTTTTCTCTGGTCATTGTTGTTGACTTATTGCATTTTTTGTTTGTTTGCTTCCTTGAGTGTGTTTTGTCTGATATTCTGTATATGAAATGCAGGATAGGTAGATCTATGGAAACAGTAACTATATTAATAATTGTTTAACTGAGAATAAAATGTTCTGATCTTAGTTGTAGTGGTAATTGCACAAATCTCCTTTAGGTGATTGTATGATTAAATGGTATGAAATGTGAAGCATATGCAAAAAATCTAAAAAAGAAAGCAAGATTATAAAAAAAGAAAAAATTAAAATGGGTCAAAAGAGATAACAAATGATACCATGTTAAATATTAAGATAGCTATATTTACATGAATCCACTTTACAATACACTCTGTGGAAGAGTAAGGCTATTAAGACCACTCCTCAGAGACCAGAGGGAATTCACTGGCTGCTTAATCCAAGTGGATAGCCTGCAAATATATTTTGAGCTTGCACTGTCATCCATAGCTTTTTGCAAACTGTGTCCATAATTTAAGCTCAATTACAGTTCCCTCCTCTGGCCTTGGATCTTGTGACAATCTTTGAATCAAATAAGTTGGTGTACTCCTTCAATGTGAACATAGCTGGCACCTCACTTAGATGGATGCTTATTGTAAGCAAGCCTTTAAGACCCTAGATGCCATTCATTCTGATTATCAGACACCTTCTGATTTCTTTACCACCCTTTGCTACAGAACCTATATGTTCAGGATTACTAAATTTAATTTTAATATTTGTACTTTCCAGAAATACATTCATTATGTAACCATTTGTGGCATGGGCTACTTTCCACTGGAAAGCTCAGAAACTTTTGGCTCATGACTTTCTTAGCCTACCCAATCATGAGAATAAGAATATGAATAAAAATCCACCCTTAGAATACAAATCTCAATTCTGTGTAGCACTAGAGGAGTTATTTAATTCTTCTAAAGCTTATTTTAAAATGTTGGACAAAATACCTCCCTCAGATAATGATTCATATCAGATATTTAACACAGTGACTCAAAAAAGGTGAATAATATGGCTCCTTGTATATGGTTAAGCTTCAATAAATGTTAGATGTTTTTATTAGTCTTCTTTCTAATTTTTTTAATCTTAGATTTCAGTTATAATAACCCTCTTAGCCAGTACCATGAGTCTTTCACAGTATCATTTTAAAATGTTACTTCTGGAGGCAGAGATATTCATTGAAGAGACCGGGCTGTAATTTCTCAAACTATTTTGAGCATAGAACGTCTCTATACAAAGAGCTGAATTCACCTTTCAGGCGTCTGAAATTGACCCTAGTCCATCCCAAGGCATTTTTTTCTGTGCTCAGTGCAGCTTGAAGGCAATCTAACCAACAGGTTTTAGGCTTGCTCTATCAGGCATGATTTATTGTATATCTTCAGGGTCTGGGTTAGAGTAGTCAAAATGAACAAAAGCAAAGCTTGATAAAGAATGACATAACCACTGTCTTTGTCCTTCAGAGTGTTAAGGGTGACCACGTTTTCCTATTTCAGTAAGGACAAGCTCAATAGGACAATGTGATTAAATACTACCATGTATAATTTGATATTTGGTCTTGGCTGCATAATACCTATGTCTTCATGCCATTGAAGCTAAACTACTTGCAAATATTAATGTCGTGCAAATGAATGCAAGCCATTTTCCTTTGTGTCTCCTTGGCTGTTGAGTAGTTAAAATGATAAAAATTATCATAAAGTGTGTTTTGTTTATCAGACAAATGATTAACAATAAAGATAAATAATAACTTTTATTAAAAATTAGAGTAAATAGCAGATGGTTGAACCCTTGGGTGCTTAAATAGGAAAAGAAGTATCCTTTGGTGTTCTAGCTCGAGCACGTTTGGGAATATATATAGTACTTACTTTCTGGTGAGTAACAGCATGTAGCATTGTTAAGCTTGATTAAGCAAATTTAATTAGTGTTAGTCGATGCATTTTTGCAAGTGGATAAATGTATTCCAGTTTAGGCAAGACTGTTAATCTTTAATTTATGAAATGAAAGTTAAAATGTAACCATAAAATATTAAAATTGCAAGATAATTTTGGTAGCATTCCTCCAGTTATTTTTTAGCCTTACAATTCAGGATAATTCCCTTAGCATCTCCCTGTGCACTTGGAAATGTGGGACTGTGGATTCCCAAGTAGACAGTGATCTAGAACAATATCGCACCGTAGCTAAGCTAATAGTCTTCATGTCTATCTCATCTAGAAATTACTTACTTGGAATATTAGTGACTACCTACCGAAGTTGAATTCAAAATCAAGGTCTGACTTAAGAAATAAAATGACCTTAGCCAAAGTAAATAAAAAGGCATTCACAAAATACTCAAAGAGGACACACCCCAAATAGGATGAGATTCCTTACAAACTAACTGACTTTTTTTCTTCTATCAAATTAAAATTTAACAACAAACCCAAAATCATACATACTTCCGTTGAGTGGATTTCAGCTGAGTACCCATGTGTGTTGTTGCTGTTGTCTTTGTTGATAGGTGTCTTCTAATCAGTTCTAATGCTTAACAACTCCATGCAGAAAAGAGGAAAACACTGCTCAATGCCATCTTCACAATTTTTGCTATGTTTGAGCTCATTGTGTTAACTCATCTTAAATTTTGTGTTGACCTTACAAGGCATGATGTCCTTTTCCAGGAATGGGTCTTTCCTGATAGACCAAAACTCTGTGAGACAATCTTGTCATCCTTATTTCTAAAGAACATTCTGACTGTATGCTGTCCAGCAGAGATTTGTTTGTTCTTCTAGAATTAGATAGTCCTTCTAATATTCATCACCAACACCATAATTTTAAAATGTACTATTATTTTTGTTTATTTTTTTTGGGGGGGGGCAGCACTGTCCTGGTGGGAGTAGGAAGCCCAGCCTTGCTCCAGGAGAGTTGCTTGTGGATTTGAACTGCCAACCCTGTGGGCCACAGTCCTGCATACAACCACTACTCCACTGGGGCTCAGCCCCAGTGCTAATTATTTTTAAACTCTTTTGGGGAATTAGATTTATATTTACAGAGGAGATGATCAGCTTTCCATTCATTAATTCATCAAATGTGTACTGTCTTGCACTGTTTTCGTCACTTTTTGCCCATCTCCCGCTGGTTGGATAAATGCATCCGTTCTTCTGTGTGCTTAATGATTGCCTATCTTTCACATACGTACAGGGTGCTTAAAACTACTATGTCTTGGATCAGGCACTCCTTAGTCTTTAAAGTGACATGTTAAGTCTTTACCACTTAAAATAGATCCTGTGCAGTAGATTTACCGAGTGCAGTTTGTTATTTGAATTCTCAGCTGCTCTTGATTGGGTATCTAAATTCTTTGATCATTTTTTTCTCTATGCACTTGTGAGGATTTAGGTTTTCTTTGCATTGAGTTATAATTCACATCGAAGGAGTTACCCATTGTTGTTCACCAACACGTCTTTCAGTCCTTCCTTGTTTCTTTTCAAGATTGTGCTATTTGCATGGCGTGGGTTGGGAATAACCTTTCCTCAAGCCCTGACGCTGTGCTGTCCTTCATATAGTTCACCTTCTCAGACTATTTGCTCAGCATAGAAATTCACTAAGCACAGTGAAAGGATATAATGACACACATCTGATATTAAAACATACCGCATTCCCTGGCTCTGTTAGAATGACTTTGTCATTTACCAAGTACATTGTACTTTTTGCTCTATGTACAGGTTCCTCATGAGCATAATAAAGTGTTCTGGAATTCCAATTTATCCCAATGCTATCCACAATTTTCTACACTCCACACAGTCATATAGTAAAGTAACACAAGTAGGCCTCTTTCTGGTGTTCTCAGTTTCCTTGATGATGCAACTGAATGATATCAGGAATCCTACTTCTCAGACCGTGTCCTCCCCTGAATCCAGCTTGAATTTCTGGCAGTCACATGTCAAGATATCCCTGCAACCATTTTGAAATTATCTTCAACAAAATATTATTTTCATTTAATATTAATGGCACACCCATGGGTCTCATACAAGTTACTTGACTAGGTAGTTTTCTTCCAGTTTCTGGTATAGATAGATCAGTGATACTTCAAGTGCAGCATCAGCTTGTTAAAATAATGCAGTTGTTATTCCACCAATTCCCAAACCCATGTCTTTTCCTAATGCCTTCAAGATAGATTGAACTTTTCCCCTTCAATACCACCAGTTATAGAGTCTCTTCAAATGTTTGAATAACAACCAATATTTTGAGGCTTCTTGAAGCCTGTAGTATTTTACCCAAAGGTACTTCAATATTATAATTCAAAGGCAGATATTTTTTCTGTCATTTCATTCATCTTGAGGAAATCTGCTATGTTCTTCCATTTTGTTTGTTTGTTTGTCTGTTTTTCCCTTACATGTCTTTATACATTTCATGGTAATACTTAGTCTGCTCAAGTCAGAAATTTCCTGTTTAGTTCTCTTACTGCTTCATGCTTTTTCTTCATTTGCTTTAAGTAGTCTACATTTTAGAGAAAGGGTTTATTCTGATATTCACTTTGTTCTTTTATTTCTTTCTACCTTCTTAATGACCTATAACTTTAACTTTTAACATCATTTATGATGTTCCTTTGAAATTTTCTGAGGGTAATCCAAGAAGACAAAAATAAAAATATTATAATGAAATATGCAAAGACCTAGAACTAGAAACCCAAAACAAAGAACATGCTCAGTATATCTGAAACTGAAATCACTAAAAAAAAAGTCTGGAGTTGAAATATTGAAAGATTCTATGCACAAAATTGTGAATGATGCAGAAAACATCAAAAGATAATGCGAGAAAGAGAGAGAATGAAAAAATACATAGAGTCACATGAGACATAGAATGTCGTAGTCGACATTCCACCAGTTCACAGGTAACAGATGAACAAGAAGAATAACATGATATTCATGATAACAAAGTAAGAAGCGAAGCTGCCATGAGAGCACTAGATAAAAGCAAGACTTCAGGAATGGATGGGATACCAATTGAAATGTTTCAACAAGAAGATGAAGGACTGGATGCAGTTGTCCATGGAAGGACACTTGGAAGACAGACAGTTGGCCCCCTGCCTGAAAGAGATCAATATTTGTACCCATCCTAAAGAAAGGTGACCCAGCATAATGTTCAAACTAGAGAGCAAGAGGATATCACACACAAAAATTCCAACAACAGCTGCAGACATACATTGGCAAGGCTCTGCTGGAGATTCAAACTGATTCAAAACAGATCATGGATCAAGGGATTTCGTTGTAGATGTCATATGGATTTGGGCTGAAAGGAGAGGACACCCAAAAGAAGTTTGTTGTACGAAGCCCTTCAACTGTGTGGGCCATAAATGCAGGGAGCTTTGAGAAGAAAGAGAATTTAGGAACAGCTCATTGTGCTCCTGCAGAAGCTGTATGTGGATACAAAAGTAGTTGTGCAGGGAGATACTGAAGTCAGTGTTGCTTCCTCGAGAAGATCCAGGGACCAGACTGACAGCCGGGAGCTCAGGGGCTCTGAAGACTGAGCGCACCTGAGCTAGGAGAGCATAGACCACAGTGATGGTTTGGCCAGAGATTCAACTGTGTCTCAGGAATTACTGGAAGAGCTGCTTTGGGTTTTTTGGGTTGAAGATGCAGCTCCTTTGAATTATGTCATCCTCATCTGGCTTTTGTGGTGTTGATGATAAGCATCATCCTCCTGAGAAGGAATGTCCAGGCAAACAGAAATAGAAAGATGCTGCCACTGGAAGAGCAACCTCCAAGAACCCTATATTTGGCTAAGGCCCCAAACCAAGATGATAACAGTGTTGATGCCCGGAGTGAAATTCTGCTCTCAGAAGCCCCAAGCTTGGACTACATAGAAATTGAGTTAAAGGAAAGAGACATCCCACCCATTCTTCCAGACCCATCAGATTCTGAAAGCTAATGAGGGTCCAGAATGGTACCCGTCCTTGGCCAGACCATGGACAGGGCCATGGACAGGCTCACTGGTGTGAGATGTGTCAGGTTTTCCAGTTTAATTTGTTGCTTGCCAGTTATATGAAAAGAGTGTCAATTCAACAGAAAAATGTTACATAAAAAACACTTTTAATTAAAATGCCTTTAGATGTAGAAAAAATTTTAAAAGGTAGTTGTGCAAATAGAATAAGACAATACTGCATGATTTGGGATCAGGAGAGGTATGCAGAAGGGTTGTATTCTCTCCCCATTCTTAGTCATAATATGTGGGGAGAAAGTAATCTTAGAAGCTGGATTTTATGAAGAAGAATGGAGTGGAGGGACTGGAGGAAGGCTCATTACAACCTGTGATATGCAGGAGGACATGAAGCACCTTCTGATGAAGGTTGAGGATTATAGCCTTCGGTATGCATTACAGCTCAATGTAAAGAAGACTAGAATCTTCACATCTTGACCAATAATGACATCATATAAAATAGAGAATGGATTGAAGTTGTCAAGGATTTTGTCTTTCTTGAATCCACCGTCAATGTTCATGAAAACAGCGATCAAAAGACACATTGCATTGGGTTAAGCTGCTTCACAATACCTCTTCAAAAACAAAAGATTGCTTTGAGGACTAACGTACACCTAACCCAAGCCAAGGTGCTTTGAGTCACCTCATATGCATGTGAAAGTTGGACATTGAATGTGTAAAAACATAGAAGAATAATTGTGTTTGAATTGTGCTAGAGAGAAATACTGGAAGCACCATGGCCTGGAAGTACAGCTGAAGTGTTCCGTAGAGTCAAGGATAACAAAAGTTTTGGACGTGTTGTGAGGAGAGATGCTCCTCTTGGCAGATCTTTTTGTAGTATGCATTTTTCCCATGAGGTAAGCCTTGAAACTACTCACTCTGAGTGAGTGCATCCAGTGGTGTCATCTGGTAAGGTTCTCTCTAGTCACAGTGATTTTTTTTTCATGAAATCAGTTTAGCTCAAACCTCATTTTCCTATGATGACCAATTTAAGGGTTCAGCATGCAGCTGTGGAATTTTGTTTCCTGCTCCAGAAAAATACCCCCAAACTGTTGCAACGCTGACACAGCTTCCAATGACCGCACTAAGGGAAAAACTCAGATGTGCAAGTGGTTTTCTCATTTTTAAAATGGCAAAATGTCGATTGATGACTAATCTTGTTCAGAGGTCTCTCAAATTGCTGAATGGACAAAAAATATTGACAGAACTTGCTCCCATGTGCCCAGAGACCCCTGACGGACCATTGAAGAAATGGGGAAGCTATCAGGACTACCTTGGAGCTTGGCTCAGCAAATTTTAATAGAATGTTTGGAAGTGAAACCTGTGCCTCAGATTCTGATTGACCAGCAAAAAAAGACCATCAACTGAAAACATTCTGTGCTTTGAAAGAAAAGCTAAGGTGACTACTGGTGAGGAGACATGGTGCTATCCTTATGACTCCACAAGCAAACATCAATCAAGCCAGTGGAAGATGCCATCATCACCTTGCCCCCCTCCAAAAAAACCAAGAGAAGTCAAAGATCAGAATGACACTCATTTGGGTTTTTTTGATTTTTTGTTGTGAGGGGGAAAGTGCATTTGGAGTTCATCCCAACAG
The DNA here is from genome assembly GCA_004026705.1 of Nesogale talazaci. NCBI lineage: Eukaryota > Metazoa > Chordata > Mammalia > Afrosoricida > Tenrecidae > Nesogale > Nesogale talazaci. The sequence goes on along the minus strand of PVJH01015678.1, from coordinate 36,587 downwards.
GTCAGTGATTAAGCAAGCTTTCTATTTAGAAGTTCTGATAGGATTGTGTAGCAGTGGACTGCAAAAAAAGGCTTGATTTGTGACAAATGGGGACAGGTTTTGCCACCACTACAATGCACCCGCTTACGCAGTCATCTCAGTGTGCCAGTTTGGGGTAAAAGTGACTGCATGCCTCTCTTATTCCACGCACCATACTCACCTGAACTTGCTCTGTGCAACTTTTTTTCATTTCCACGAATGAAGGGAAACATGAAGGGGCACCAATTTCAAGAAATAGAAAAGGTGAAGAAAAAATTAGGAGGATGCTGTCAGCCATCCAAACAAATGAGTTTGAAAAATGTTCCCAGGAATGGAACCACAAATTTGACAGAAATGTTAAATGTAATGGAGAGTACTTTGAAGATGATAAGGTTGCTTTGTAAAAATAATTTAAATACATAGCTCTGAAAACAAATATTTTGGAAGGTTCCCCCCTTGTCTCATGTATGTGTGTTGTACACACACATGTGCAAGCACACATACATGTATGATTCTGAATTTATACATATTCATCACAATCCTGCACTTTGGTATTATATGTATATTTTATACTTGAGAAACTGATGGCTTTAGTAGGTAAACCATTTCTTCAGGTCAATACAGCCATGAAGCAGTAGAGGGGGGGTTTGAATTCACAATTGTCTATAAATGTGTGTTAGTCCGTGTAGACTAGAGGAACAAATTTCATAGACAAGAATATGGATAGAAGGAAAGGGTTTATATACAAAAGAAATGTGACACTAAGAAGGCATTCCAATCCAGTGCAGTATAAAATCATAAGTCCGATATTAATCCATATGCCTGAAATCAGTCTACAAAGTCTCCTTCTGACTCACAAAGTCACAGGTCAGTGGGTGCAGAATTCTGCTGCTGACAGGGCTCCTCGCTTCCAGGGGTCAGGGTCCATCAACAGCATGCTGCTCCAGTTTCAGAGATCTGGCTCCATCAGGGCAAGGCCGTGCAGTCTCTCTGGCGACTCCTCCATCTTCTCGGACACTGCCATCTTGTATTTCCCATGACTCATCACCTCTCAGACTAACTCTCAACAACTGAAGAGATAGCTTCTCATCTTCACAAGGGAAAATCACAAGATTTCCCAGAGGTCTCAGGAGAAAGCCATGCCCATATAGAGGCCTCATTGGCTACTCAATGGCTACCTCCAGATTAACAGGCTAGACTCCACCCCTACATTTCAATCATAAAATTAACATAAGCACACAAATGTGTGCCACAAAATGTAACCCTGGTTCTTTCCACCTTTTTCCCCATGAATAGATCGTGGCCTCTACATGGAGGAAGCAGAGGAAACACTTTATTGTGAACATTACTGAATGCTTTGGGAACAGTGGGAAATACTGAAGCAAGATAAAGTTCAAGCCCAACAACTGAGAGATGGATGAGAAAATAAAATGTAGACAGAGATCTTTGTAACGTACTATTCAGTGTTCAAATCATACTCACGGGTCCCTGTGGGAATGAGGAAATGCCTGGATGATGATTAAAGAAGTAAACACGTGGAGAAAGCATCAACATTTCATGAACAATCAGTCATTGAATACATGTCAACAAATACGAGGCCATTTTCTCTGACCTTTACAAAACTAGAACAAATCACTCAAAAAAATGAAGGCACGATTACTGCTATGAGCATAGCATTTGACATTTCTAACAAATGTTAATAGTTAAAAGGCAAGAGCCAATTTAAATGAAATTATATTTAAATCAAATTAAAATTCTAGAAATGCTTAACAACTGAGAAAGAGCCTTTTTTGTCAGGATGAACATTAATGGATAAAATTATAAATGCACTGAATTACTAAAATGTTTTTTTTTTTGGCCTTTTAACAAGAATTTTACTCTTTGGATTTGTTTTGGTAGGGTGGGTTGTTTTTTGATGTAGAAAAAATTTTTAATTTTTTTAAAAAAAATTGAAGATCATATTCTTCTCTATGGTGCACCTGTAATAAGATATGTTCCAATGTATGTTGAGGGCAGAAAGTTGAAAGTATACTTGCATGTTAATAGAAATGTATGGATGACATGACCAATGTTTCCACAGCCTATGTAAATCAAGAGCACTCCAGACTTGAAAGTCAGCATCGCTACAGTCATGGCAGTCTTGCTTGCATGCATTGCTAAGCACTCAAATATTCACAGAAAACTGAAAATTCAAGCCCAGCCAGAGGTATACTGGAAGACAGGGCTGCCATTCTGCCTCAGAAAGATCAGTCAGGCAAGCCCTATGGATCGGTTTGCTTTGCAACATGTAGGTCATTGTGTATTAGAATCACCTCCACGGCGGTCTGGTGCGTGCGCGTGTGTGTGTGTGTGTGTGTGTGTGTGTGTCTTCCCCTGTAAGTGCTGCAGCGATTTAGGCAGAGTAAAGCCAGCATTGTTTTACAGCAAGAAAACTATTTCTTAATGAAGTTCTGGTAACCTTTTACTTTCATTACCTTATTTAGTACCATTGAGAATGGGATAGTGTTAAAAATTAACTCAGGTACAGCAAAAACTGGATTTTATTTCAAGAATTGTTGGCACACAAGTAAGCATGGCCTCTTGTCAACAAATGTGGGTCCTGAGCTGTTGGGAACAGATAAATGAAAAAAGCGGTTATCTTGCTTTTTAAGATGAAAAAAAAAACAAAACACTGAATATGCACCAGGTCCATGAAATGGTCTTATTTACAACTTACAACCACCAAATCCTTGTACAGGTGAGGGAATTGAGATTCAAAGAAGCTAAGATCACATAACAAGAGATATCCAGGCTGCCCAGAAGGAAATGGGGGAAAATAAAGAAAAAGAGGAAGGAGGGAGGGAGGGAGGGAAAAAGAGAGAGAGGGAGGGAGGGAGGAGAAAGGGATCCTTGAATGTGATTGTAGAAAGCTGTTCTTTGTTTTACCTATGATAGTCAAATGTTTGTCAATGTGTAACTTTAATTTTCTACCCACCATGAGGGCACCTGCTGGATATGTATAATGAACAGTTCATTCTTCCTCTTTCTGTCACTTTCCCAAACTGTTGATTTTGCTAATGAATTTACCTTGATGAGAGTATTATGGATTATACCAAAATCTGTTCAATATTAATAAAAGAGTTGCTTTCAATGTAGTGGTTACCCAAACCTACAGTGGTGTCTATGGCAATAAAACATTTAATAATTGCAGGGCTGAGCCCCGGTGGCGTAAGCAGTTGAGTGCGGGACTGTGGCCTGAGGGCTTAGCGGTTCAAATCCAGCGGCAGCTCTCAGGAGCAGCACAGGGTAGCGCCCATGATCACCAGAGGCAATGATGCCCGCCCCCCAAAATTTGGTAATTTAAGGTTTAATTATCTATTGGAATGTATGCAAGCAATTTGTGTGTGAGTGCTAGTTATGTTTGTGATATTGGTAAATTGTAAAATTATACAAACAAATAATGAAATAAACAAATTATATTGTAACCATACAAAGGATATAGCCTTGAAAAGTAATTTCATATGGCTTTACTCACCAAAAAAATGTTCATGGTGCTCACGGTTTTTAAAAAAGTTGTACACATAGAAACACACAATATAACTATATGTATAGCCATAACGATCAGAGAGTTGACAAAGTGCACTGTAAACAATGGTTTTCTCTAGTTAATAGGAAGTAATAAAGACAAAAGAAACTCTCAGTCTTTATATGATTCCATTTTGAATAAGAGGGTATGGCTTTTATTTTTGTAAGAATATTTTTAAATGAAAATTACTCAAGATAAAGCTTTGTCAAGGATATTGTATTTTTGCCACAAAAGCATCAAATCATTTTGATTTAAAAGGACTTTTCTACCAGCAGAATGGTGTACGGAACATAGGGCATGCAAACTATAGGTAAGACACATAAACCAGAAGCTCTCTTGTTCACCACTGATAAACGTTGACTTCCAGCCCCTGTGGCCTTGTGTTTTAATGGTTGGTGGTTTGGAATTTTCTTTTTTTCTGAAGAAAAGGGTCCTTTGTTTGAAAATCTGCTCTGTTATTTCTAGGCAAGTGCTGTGTATATTGACTTCCATATGCTGGTAACTGCAGTGACATTGCTGTCAGAGAACTATTGGTGAAGAGTTGTGCAGCATGATAGGCAGTTGTAAGAAGAAGCAATTGTACCTGATGTTATTTGAGAAACCTTCACATTTGCAAGATCTCATTGTCAGCAAAGAAAATCTAGGGATGAATATCCATGTCTGCAGATCTGCTCAACAGTATAATTGAAAGTCATGCTATGGGAACCCCTGTTGATGTAATTGGTTACATAGTGCCCTAATAATTGGAAACCACAAGCTGCTCTTCTGGAGAAAGATGAAGCTTTCTACTCTCATATAAGAATTGACAGTTTCAGAAACCCACAGGGACAGTTTGGTAATGTCATATTGGATTGCTCTGAGTCAGAATTGATGGTAGTGAAATGAAAGTAGGTCTATTGAAAAAGATCTAATGGGAAAATACATGCTTAAATAATAAATTATAAGCTTGTACTCCACTAGTCATTCAAATATATACCACGATGTCATGGGTTCCCTAAGTAGTGTAAGGGGTTAATGCATTTAGCTACTCACTAAATAGTTAAAGGGTTGACTTCAACCAGAAATGCGAAGAAGAAAGTTTGGTGATCTATTTACAAAAAGGTTACCATTGGGGCTGAGCCCCAGTAGCATAGTGGTTGAGTGCAGGACTGCAGCCCACTGGCTTGATGCTTCAAATCCAGCTGCGGCTCTCCAGGAGCAAGGCTGAGCCTCCCACTCCCATCAGAGGGCAGCGATGCCCCCCTCCCCTAAAAAAAGATTACCATTGAAAATCCTACGAAAGACAGATTTGTTCTGACACATGTGGGTCACACTAAGTTCGAATCAACTAAACAGTAACTAAGTACTGGAGCCATGATGGTATACTGGGTTAAGAATTTGATGACTAACCACAAAGTTGACCTTTCAAGCACCACAGTCAATCTGTAAGATAAATATGAGAGTGCCTATTTTCATTACAATTTACTACTTTCATTAAGATCAACAGTCTTTGAAACCTTCTATCCACTTGGTTAGATATGCATCAGAATTGGCTTGATGGCAATGGGTTTAGAGGTCAAAAGACCTGAGTTCATATCCAGGCTCTGTGTTTATGAGACTGGAAAGTTTGGACTAGTTACTTGATGGTAGAAATGGCTAAGCAGCTCACTACTAGTCAAAAAGTTAGTAGTTCAATTACACCCTGAAGAGTTTAAAAAGCATGCTTTTTGATCTGTTTCCAAAATATCACAGTTTTGAAAACCCCAAGAGCAGTTCTCCTCTGCACCCACGAGGTCACCATGAACCAACATGAAGGAAATTAATAAGAACAACGAAGTCAGAAGAATGCATATTTATTTAAATCAAATAAACAAAATTAATGCTGGAAAAGTACACTAAAAATTATAATAAACAATACCCTGAATACTTCAATCCTGACATTCATTCAGATATTTCCCCTCATCCTTCTTCACATTGTTGTGAGGTCCTTGTGTGACATGAATTGAATGTGGGGTTAGCCAGGTGGCATACATTAACCAATTAACTGTCTAACTTGGGGGGGAGTAAGTAGTTATTTTGAGAGAAAGGATATGTTCCCCCTTTGTTTCTTGGACCTCTAAATATATTATGAGGAAAGCAAGCTACCATAGCCACTGATTCACCACTGACACTCTTAACATAGGAGTAGATCTGTACTCTTTCACAGTCTGAAGTAGAGTGACTACAGGCAACTCAGGAACAAGATGTTTGTTGCTGCTACTGAGATTTGAGTGTTGCTTGCTGTGTAACATTATTACACCACCTAATTCATTCACTCACATTGGTTTAGCATCAACTTGTCATACTGCAGTGACTTGTGTGTTGCTGTGACGCTAGAAGCTATGTCACTGGTATTTCAAATGTCAGCAGTGAACAAGTTTTCACAGAGCTTCCAGACTAAGAATGGACTACGAAGAAGAAATAAACTTCTGTAGAATCAGCCACTCAAAACCTTGTAGAGCATCAAAACACTGTGAGATTCTAAAAACCTCAAATGTGAAAGTAGTACATTGACATAGATCAATCCCCCAAATGAGCCCCCTGGTCTACAGGTGTTTTGGAAGGATGGAGGAGGAGTTGCCGTCTCAAAGTAGAGTGGACCACAATGGTTTTGATGGAGTGAAGCCTCCAGAGCAACATATGTTGATTGACACCATTAAAAAATGAGAAGAAACCATTGTAAACATCAATTAATAAATTGAAACTTGATATGTAAGAAGTTGGAATCTGGGAAAATTGGGAGTTGTCAAAAATGAAATGGAATGCATAGAACTCAATATTCTAGGTTTTGGTGAGATAAAATTGACTAGTATTGGCCAATTTGAATAATATAATCGTGGTTTACTCTGCTAAGAATGATAGACTTGAAAGAAAGACACACTATAGTGTATTTATATTCATATAAATATATATGTTTGCTTATAAATACATATACAGACATCAACAGTTGTACATGTGTACACACAGAAACACACTCCTGTAAAGATACATATATACATATATATATACACATATATGGACACACATGCACAAGGTAGGCAGTCCCAAGTCAACGATCTGTGGAAGAATGATAAAACTGTCTGCTCCTATAAAGATTTCCAGACTTGGCAACCAGTTAGATGGCTATAGGTTTGTTTGTTTGTTTGCTTGTTTTTTTGTGTGTGAACAAACACACATATGACAGGACTTCTGAAAGGTCATGGGAAAATTGAATTAAAATATACTGCAATGTTTCCACGAATGTATAATGGCTACAGAAAAAAATAAAATTATTTGTGATATCTCAGACAACATAAAGCAGATTATTTGGAAGTCTATAAATAATTATACTAAGATGGCATTTTCTTTATTTTGCAGAAATAAGTGAAATGAAAGGGTTTCATTGTTATTGCTCTTATTTCTATCAAATGGCAGAATAAAAGAGATGGCTAGAAATATCTAGTTGCCCTCTAGCTATACACTCTTGGCTTTTGAGTACATTCACTGATCAGAAAGGATGTTCTGAAAAATCAAAAGACATATAAATGGCAAAATAAACTGGAGATTATGTTTTTTAGATAGGAGGTTTGGATAGCAGTTTATATTTTGCATTGGAATTAGAGAAAATAAACTACTAAGTCAAGTTTATATAGCATGTGAGTGGCATATTTTGAATCTGATGATAGAAATTACAATAGAAGTAAATGGGAAAATGGTGTCAATAAGAAGTCACTTCATAATTTTCACTTTAATAATGTCATTTTAGATTTTTAATTAAAATGGAATAAACATATAATTATGGTGGATGTCAGAATTCTAATATAGCATGTAAGATTCCCTCCTTCTGGTATATAAGAAGTACACCCACCCTTCACTCACCCTCACGCCCCCACCCACCCAAATGACAAAAGCTCCACTGAGTGAAGCATTTGTAGTGTTCATTTTTCCCGTTAAGTGAGTGCATTCAGCAGCTCACTCTGAGTTAGTGCACCCTGTGGTGTCACCTAGGAAGGTTCTCTCTGGTCAGAGTGAATTTTTTTGTAAAAGTGGTTCCCCTCAAACCTTGTTTTTTGTGATGGCCAATTTAAGAAAACAGCATGCAACTGTGAAATTTTGTATCCTGCTCAGGGAAAATGCTGCGGTTGTGATGTGGAACACAGCTTACAAGGACAGTTCTATGGGAAATACTCAGGTGTACAAACTGTGTTCACCGTTCCTAAAAGGTTAACTAGAGAGTATGAAAACCTCACTCTGGACATAGGTCAACAGATGGAAATGTTGGCTCATAGTACATTTGGAGTTCATTCCACCAGGTCAAACTGTTAATCAAGTTTCTATTTAGAAGTTCTGAAAAGATTGTGTAGCAACAGTGTGTGACCAAAAGAGGGGCTGATTTGAAGCAGAGGGGGACTGGTTTTGTCACCAGCTCATGCAGCCATTTCAGTGTGCCAGTGTTTGGCAAAAAACAGCAAGGCTCTCTTATCTCATGCATCTTACTAACCTGACCTTGCTCAGCGGACTTCTTTTTGTTTCCATGAAGGAAGAGGGACATAAAAGGACAACAATCTGAATATGTAGTAGAGGTGAAGAAAAAAAAAAATGAGGGAAGTGCGGTCACCCATCCAAACAGATGAGTGTGAAAAAATGTTTCCAAGAATGGAATCACAGATTTGACAAATGTATTAAGTGTGATGGAGAGTACTTTGAAGGAGATAAGGTTATTTTGTAAAAATAAATAAATAAGTAAATAAATAAATAAATAAATAAATAAATACATAGCCTTGAAAAAATACAATTTTTGGAGGTGGGGAAGGAGTACAACCTCATATTACCAAGAATCAATCTCACTGCCATCAAATTAATTGTCACTCATAGTTATTTTTTTCAGGCAGAGTAGAAATGCCCCTGTGTTTTACAAGGACTGTAACTATTTTTTATTCTTAATCATCTTATTGGGGGCTTGTACAACACATCACAATCCATACATGCATCCATTGTATCAGCACATTTGTACATTTGTTGCCCTCATCATTCACATTAGCTTCCCACGTGAACCCTTGGTATCAGCTCATTTTCCCTCTCCCTCCCTGCCCCCCTCCCTCATGAACTCTTGATAATTTATAAATTATTATTATTTTGTCATATCTTACACTGTCCAACTGGACATCTTTAAGGCAGTAGAAAGCCATCTTTCTTCTGAGGAGTAGTTGGTGGTTTTGAAAAATGGACTTTTCAGTTAGCAGTCCCATGAGTAACCGTTATACCACAGGACTCTCCTACAAAATTCCCTGCTCTCAAGTATGAGGAAGACTGTAAATGTGAAGAACTTGACTTTTATGATGAGGGTACGCTTCTTGATCATTTATGGTCTCAAAATGATCACTGAATTAAATTTTTGGATTTTGCACATGCAACTAAAATTATAGAACAGTTGACTTTGAATTAATCAAAAGGAAGATTTTCCTAATCAGTTGAACCCTTAAATGAATCTGGGCCTTTTCTCTAAAATGAGATTCCAGGCATCAGAGTAACTCTCTTGGTCTCAGGAATCCTGTGAGGGCTCCCAGGGAAGCACTGTTTTGCTGACCACAAAGTCTGTGTTTCCAATCCATTAGCCACTCCTTGGGAGAAAGATGAGGCTATCCCCTCCTAAATATTTACATTCTCAGAAAACCTACAGAGAGTCAATGCCAATGGGTTTGAGTTGGGGGGAGGGTGTTATTTAGTAATAATTTTACCAGATTGACGGAACTTCTCTTGTTCTTTATTTAGCTACTGCCAATGCAATTAATCTTCAGACACCTGTATGTCCACAGATTTTAAGTCTATTATAATAGAACATATTGTCATTTGTTTTGTTGTATATGTATATACATATGATGTCACTTTCACTAGATTCTGAGTCCTAAATGTCAGGGATTGTACTATATCTTATTTTCACTGCCGACTCTAATTTATGGTCACAAAAGTGATCACTGAATTAAAACTTTTAAAAAATTTCACACTGTCAAGTACACAAGAAGAAAATAGCAGATGCACATAATTTTATTGCCTGAATACTCTATATGAAAATAAAGTTCTGATGGGAAACACAGAGAGAAATTCAGGTGTTTAAAAATGGGAATAATTTTTCTCAGAGATTGAATAGATCATACAATTGTTAGATGGAACTGGAAGCACAATAAAAGCAATTCAGAAGAGGAGAAAGGTCATATTTAAGAGCTAGATATAGAACACAATATGTACAACATTTGTTAAACTTCTATGGGTTCTGCTATAGTATTTTACATTACATTATTCAAATCTTTTTATCATTGCTTATGACAATATTTGCCTCCCTTATGAATTCATTTTCAGTAAAGTCTCATACTATGGTTGAATTTAAAAGATGTTCTAACTTGAGATTATCAGAATTAGACAGAAGGCTATATTGATTGAATAACAGGGACTTTTGTGCATATAAAATTCAAAACACTTCAAACATGACTGCATACCCCCAGAGAAATGTAAAATAGTATGCACTGCTAACAGTTTGCATACCCGAGTTCATATGCAATTATTTGCAACATTTTCTGAAAAAGTGTTATTAATGTATGTGTGGAAGTAGAATTAATATAAATTATATTAAAAAGTAGGCTGAGCCATTCTGTTTATTCAGCTAATAAGTATACATCAAATATACTTTGTATATAAGACAATATTATATTCTATATTGGAGGTAAACATGATTAAGTTGGAAAAAGAACCAAGAAAGTTAAATAAATCTATCTTAAATAATACCTTACACTTACCAAACAAAGAACCCATTTCTATCAAGTGGATGCCCTCTCGCAGGCAACCTATAGACTAGAGTCAAAGCGTCCATCGAGTTTCCAGCATATGACCTCTAACAGGGCAGACCACCACATATTCTCTCTGCTAGATTTAAACCACTAGCCTTGCAACCAAGTACCTAACCACTGTTCCAGCAGGGCTCCTGGTGACTGAGTGCTTAGTATGTCTACTGTTCATGATGTCTAAATGTAACTCTGAATATTTATATTTCTAACCATTTCAAAGATATTAGAAAAAACATATGCGGTGGCATTTTTATTTTCCCCCTTTCCCATGAGGAGACCGAAGAACTGAAATTGATTAGCTTGCTGAGTGCTGCAGAGCTAAGGATTTCAAATGCAGAACTTGAATTTAAAATCTGGTACTTTGTACATAACCTCAGCATCATCCTCTTTTTTGCATGCTTACTTGCTCAATTTCACAAAAGAAGAATGGAAGTCAGACAGAACAAGCTTATATCCCTAACAAATAGCAAAATTATCATTAAAACTACTCTTAGAACTCCAGTCTCGATCAATTTGTCTATGCTACCCTTAAAACTATAGAAGATAACTTATCAATAAAACCTTGTCTTAGACCAGAGACTCTAGAGAAGCAAAACCAGTGAAGGGTCAATATGTTCATACAAAAAGAAGTGTATCTCAAGGAAATGTTTATGCAGTTGTAAAACCTCTCCCTTCCATCAAGTCAAGGCTGACTCACAGCGACCAAGTCTGTGGGCCAGACGTTACACTGGATGCTTTTCCTGACTTGTGTAACTACAAGAGCTACAAAGATCTGGCAGCCAGAGAGCAGAATTCTAGTTGCAGAGATGAATAAACCCACGATAAGCTGTTAAGATGAAGAGAGGAATGAATAGGGAGTTTTTGCTGAAGGGATAATGAGCTCTGTTTAGAATGATGAAAATCTTTTGAAAATAGGTAACTGTGATAGTTGTACAATATGGTATAGCATCATTAAATTATATAATTATAAATAAAATGACACATCTCATTACACATTTTCACAATATTTTTAATTCCATAAGTGTCTTATATTATAAGTCCATTAGGTGAGACTATTCTAGCTTATACCTCAACCACAGTAGGTATTCGACAAAATGCTTATTAACTGTAGTTATTCTGTTATAACTTTAACGCTCAAGAGCTTGCACTTCATCCAACAGACAAAAGAGTCATGGAAATTTCTTAGTAGGAAAGTGATTATGGGAGATTCCATCAGGTGGAATAATTCAATCAGAGGAGAAATTGCATGCTAGAATTATATGGCAATATTTAAATGTAGGTCCTTTACATTTCTTCCAAAACAGCTCAGTCCAGTAGAAAAATGCAGTGGAAATGTTAAATGTTTCTCATAAGAAGGATTTCTGCGACTCTTGTCTACAAAATCTCAAAATTCACTGCCAGCGAGTTAATTCTGGCTCACAGGAATACTATGTAGGACAGGGTAGAACTGCTCCTGTGGGCTCCAAGACTATAACTCATTGCAGGAATCGAAAGCTTCACTTTTCTCCCTATTATACAACTTCCTGCTGAGTCAAGTCCTATGCACTCTCCATGCACCTAATTTTATTGTTGATCTTAAAGAGAATCAGTGTGGTTAGTCTGTGAATAACGTCAGATAGAATAGAGTTCTCTTTATTATATGAGTGATTTATTAAGTAATGCAAACTCATAAGATCATTTTCAAATTATGTACAGATGGAAAAGTACAAAAGAAAACTGGAGAACCACTCACTTCCCTAACCTGACACACAATGTTTGAGGTAGTTTATTTTTTTCCCTTTCATACTTGTGAATATATCATTCCCTGTAAAAAACTGTGCTACTCAATCATGGCTTAAAGGATGATATCCAAAATCAATCACAGTGCTTTTTTCACCTAATTCTATTTATCCCAACTCACTTCATTGTTCTACTATAAACCCTGATTTCTCTGAACTCTTTCAATGAATATATTGAATATATAATAGATCAATCTCTATATGTGTCAACAAATAAGTTGCTCTATGGATCACTGAAGAAAGATTGGCTACCTATATTCTGCTACCATTTGTTTGATGGCCTCATCCATTCCTTCTGCAAATAGACTTTTTGATATATAGAGAGGATAAATGATAATAATCAGTGTCTACCTCATTTTCTTCTAACTTCTTAACCAAAAATGCAAGATATTTTTCTCTCAGGATGAATCAGTGAATTGAATTGATTTATTGATTTTTTAAATGTTATCACTTGAGAAATATATGCCATATTCCAGCACTGCTCTACATGCTGTATGTATCTTATGCCATTTTGGTTTTGCCCTTTTATCTTCTGTGTAGAGGAGGTTAAAAAAATAAAACGAGATACAGAGAAACAGGGTACATTGCCCAAGATTGGCAAACTAAGATCACTAGCAAGCAGGCTCTAAAATCCAAACTCTTAACCATTTTATCTGTCTTGTAAGATGTACAGCCAGAGGGCATCTTAAAGGTAAGAATGGTGAGACTTTGTCCCACATACAAATATGTTGCCTTAAGAGATCAGTACCTGGCCAAAGACGTCATGCTTGGTAAAGTAGAGGAGCAGTAAAAAGAGTAAAGGCCTCATGGTGATCAGTTGACACAGTGGCTACAACAATGGGCTGAAGCATAAAAACCACTGTGTGATGTGAAGTACAGGATACATTTTTTTCTATTGTGCACAGTGTCACTATGGGTCAGAGCACACTCAATGACGCATAAACGTCCTTTTCTGATTTCAAACCACGAAGTATTTCCTTGTTTATTTCAACAACTGCCCCTTGATTCATGCACAGGTTCCGGATGGACGTGTTTTCAAATTCCCATTCTTTTTATGGTTACTCATAGTTTTTGCAATCTATGGAGTCAAATGCCTTTACATAGTCTATAAAGCACAAGTGAACCTCTTTCTATAATTTTCTAATTTCAGCCAAGATCTATCTGACATCAGCAATGAGATCCCTTATTCCATGTTCTCTTCTGAATCTGACCTGAACCACTGATATCACTATCACTATCAATATTCTATTGCTACCAAAGTTGGTTGACCTTCAGTAAAATATTAGTTGCATGTGATTTCATAATATTGTTCTATAATTTGGGCATTCTCTTGGGTTGCCTTTCTTTGGAACAGGTATAAAGATAGACCTCTTCCAGTCAGTTAGCCAAGTATTAAACTTCATCTTAATTACTTTGGACATGAAGTCAAGAGAGACCAGTCCCTGAAGGACATCGTGTTTGGTAGAGTAGATGGACAGCAAAAACAAGGAAGACTCTCAATGCGCTGTACTGACACTGTGGCTCCAACAATGGGCTCAAACATAGGAACAATTGTGAAGATGGTGCAGGACCATGAAATGTTTCATTCTATTGTGCAGAAGGCCACTGTGTGTTAGAAACAACGTGAAGTCACCAACACCACAACACAGAACAATGTTGACTAGCCAGAATTAGGCCACCTGAGCAGTGGAACAACAATCATGTTGATCAGTGAATTAGGCATATCAATTAGCTAATTCTGAGTCATTGTTCTACTCCCATGTGCAGTAGATGTTCACTGTGAATATCAGCTTCAAGAGAAATCCAGGATATGATTTGAGTAAGAGAGAAAAAAGAAATGTAGGCATACCAACCTACAGTGTGTGGCAGTCTCTATGTGGTAAACTTAGCAGGCCATCCATTGGGTCTGGAAGATCCCCAAAATAAAAAAAAGTCTGCCTGTTCAAAATATGCATTGTCTAGTTTAGAGTTACTCTCTTTGGGAAACCTGTTCTCCTCTTCCTAGTAAAAGAGAGGTGAAAATTATTAAAACAGGTAGCCACCACAGGTTTTTTTTAAATGCTGAGTGCCTTACATTTAAAACTTAAAAATATTAAAAACAAGTGGATTCCAAACATGTCTTCCATCATCTAAGCCCCATGTAGCAAAAGAGTTAAAATCAAGGTCAGGGTTCGCATCCTAGCACTAGTCACTGTATGATTCTAAATTACTTAAAATTTCCTTGCCTCATATTCCTTATCCCCCCCCTAATGAGAATAAGCAGAAGTAATGCTATATAGAATTGCTGTGCCTATTAAATGAGATAAAATATATAAAGATCAATTAAGCACGCATGTGCTTATCATAAATGCTGGTTACTATTATTATATTACCACGAATAACTAGCTAGGGAGAAAGTAAAGAGCTTTGAAATAATCCCTGTGATATATGTGAGACTACTAAGAGGACTCAGAAACATTTAAGGCATTTTGTTAATCCTTGAGCCAGTTCTTGCAAACTTTCAGGGTCTTGAATATTTCTGGTTAAGGAGAAATGATAATAGCCAGCTGAATTGGACATTTTCTTTTATCCTATCCTGTGTGTGGTAAATTTTACTTTGCCATTCTTCCAGGATTCTTTGGAGATAAAGATCACCCATCTAATCACTTCTTCATTTTTTAGAAAGTATAATCTCTGTACCACCACCTGTACTGGGTACGTGAAATAGAAACAGGACAAGAACATGGAAACTGACTCCTGGCAGCTTGCTTGTCACTCTATAGTTCTATACTGTTGAAAAGGTGGCAAAGAATTTGTAATTAGTATCATATTTAAGACCAAAGACTAAATTTGTTGTTAGTAAATGCTGTAATCCATAAGGAGCACACGCAAACAGAAGGAAATTCTTCTGGTCCTACACCATAATCTCAATTGTGTCTATGCCTGAGCCAATTATTCAGCCATTTTGCCAATCCATCTCATTGAGGGCAATCTTCCTTTGGTTTGGTGCCTCACTTCTTTACCAAACATGATGTCCTTCTTCAGGAACTGGTCTCTCCTGACAAAATGCCCAAAGTAAGTCAGACAAACTGTCCCTACCTGTCTCTAAGGATCATTATGGCCATACTTCTTCCAAGCCAGATCAATTTTTCCTTTTAGCAATCCATGGTGCCTTTAATATTCCTTTCCAGTACCATATTCAAATGCATCAGTTCTTCATTGGTCTTCCTTATTCAATGCCTAATTTCACATGCATATGAAGCAATGGAAAATTCCATGGGTTAAGTAAGACTCACATTAATTCTCAAAGTAACATGATTCCTCTTCTGTACTCCATAGAGGTCTTGCATAGCAGACTTACCTAATGTAACATATCTTTAGGTCTCTTGACTGCTGCTTCCATGAGCATTGATTGTGGATCCAAGTAAAACAAAATCCTCAACAACTTCAATCTTTTCTCCATTTTTCTAGATGTTACCTATTGATCCAGTTGTGAAGATTTTGGTCTTCTTCACATTGTATTCCATTGTAATCCATTCTGAATGCTGCTAAACATCTCCAGGAGAAAAGAAACTTATACCTGGTAATCGAAAGGGAGGAAATCTGTACAAGAAGCCCACCAAAAAAAGGGAACCTTCTTGGTTACCCTGACAGGACACCAGTGTAGCTGCCCCTACCCCCAGAGATGTGGAAGGAGATGAAAAAGATGACCTGATTCATCATTCTCCACATATATCCTGGGCCGGAGGGGGGCCAGTGGCACTTCTTCCTCACAGATTTGGTTGTGGGGGGAGGGTGTGGGTGAGTATTATCCTCTACTGAGTGGGGGGAAATGTGGTTGAAATCAGGTGAGAAAATTCAGTAACTCCCCACTATCCTGAGAGAAACACAGCTCAAACACTAGATTCCTGTTATATCGCAATAGTTTAAATTATCTGGAGGATCACAATTAATGCCCACCTATGTCTCAAGACAGGATCTGGTCCCACAGATGGCTGTCCATTCCTTAGCTTATCTGAGGGGAAAACCCATCCTAGAGGAAGACAAGATTAGGTGAACCTGAATTGGGGAAAATTGAGTTTCCATTCTCCACAGTCACAGGGTTTAAAGAGGCATAGTTTTCTTGTCAGCTGAAAGTGAGAGAAAATTAGCCCCTGATATAATATTTAAAGTTATTGAAAACAGATTGAGTAGGCAAACAAAAAACTTTGCATGTTAATTTTTCTAAATATTTGTGAAAACTGTACTGGTTGTTGACCTAAATTCTCAAAAAATACAGGAGCTAACCCAACCCAGATCTTGACAAGAGCAGTGTTTAGCTGTTTTCTGCCATCAAATCCTACTCAGAATAGGTTATTGCCACACAAATTAGTCAACTATTGACTCTTCAATAACCACAGTAAGTGCATGTTTTTCCAGAAACAAATACAAAAACAAACTAAAGTCCAAGAAAAAACAAACAGCAAATCTATGTGCAACTGAGAAACAGGAAAGAGTTAATATACACAGATTTAGATCCAGATAATATTTTTGATGTGAAAAATGTTGAAAAGAAGAACTCACGAAAGCATCAAAAGGGCCATCCACAAAATAAATAGAAAAACTAGACTAATTCAACAACTCCAAATAATAATTCAGAAGGCAAACACTAAGGTATTAGAATTGTATAATACATTAATAGAATAAAACAGAAGAATTGAAAAATAGAAACATGAATTGGTGATCTTGACACAAATCTCTGGGTACCAAAAATACAAGAAAGTCAATCTATAAAGAAGACCAAAAACAAAATAAAAACTCGGGGAGTGGAGGGACCTAAGAATCCTGAGATACTATCAAAAGGAGCAATTTAAATTTGGTAAATATTCTATGAAATAAAAAAGAGAAAATAAACATAGACAATTAGTTAGAGGAATGTTAGAAGAGAATATCCTTAACATTAGGAAAGAAAATAATAAAACAAATCAAAAGCTCAGTGATTTCCAAACAGAAAACCAAAAGAAAGTCACCTCAACACATCATATTCAAAGTTACTAAGATCAAAAAGAAAAGAATCCTGAGAGAAGTTTAGACATAAAAAATAATTACCTACCGAGGTGAACCAATGTGAGTAGGGTCATATTTCTCAGCAGAAACCATGCAGGCAAGAAGGCGATGGGTTATTGTATTTTAAAATCTTCAAAAATAAAACACCCTCCCAACCAAGAACCCAATGTCCAGCAAAATTTTCCCTCAAATATGAGAGAAATAAAGACATTTTCAGAGAAAAGAAAAATGAACAGTTCATAAAAATACCACCAACCTTAAAGGAAATACTAGAGAGTTTTTTAGACATAGAATCAAAAACAACATCAGACAGCCACATAAAATATAAAAAATAAATAGAAAGTTAAAAAAGGGAAATCCATGACTATCAAATATTACATGCTATAAGAAGGGCACTAAAACATACAATGGTCTTAAGCCCCTATTCATTGGACAGCCTCAAAGCCAGAGATCCAAAACTAATGACCATATTTTTAGGGTAGAAGTCATCTGCTTTTTATTTACATTAGAATGTTTCTACTTTAAATCCAAAGGACTACATTGGTACCTTAAATCTGCTACAGGTGAGTTTGAGGTAAAGTTCCCTTCCTTTAGTGGTGTTTCCACTTGGAATTCTTGTAATGTGGCTTATGAATGATGATGTGCACATGCAAGGACAGTTTAAAGATCCAGTCATCTATACCACATGACCTGAAATGCCACAGGCTAGATACAAACTAGGTCAAAAGTGCCCAATTAGTACAGGATGGGTTCTCATTTTGGGTTCTGTATAAGTATTGTTGTGTTTTTTTTTTTTCCCTGATGGAAGGTTGCTTCACCGTGGTTCACCCAACAGCACAAGGGTAATTACCTTCTCTGAGACAGACACACTCTTTTCCTCTTATCTTCACTTGAATTTACAGCAAAGTCTTGCCTCTTAATTTGAGCTGAACTTTGCACTGACTGCATTTTGTTGGTGGATTTTGTTTGGGTTTTTTTTTTTTGTAATTATCTTACCATTTGATAGGATTTTATGATATCTCTCTTTTTATTTTGGTGAATTTTAGCAGTTTTTTCTCTTTGTTTTTATTGTCTGTCCACGTTCAAGTAAGTTTCTTGACTTTTGCAAACTATTCAATGTCTCTTCCATTCAATTGTTAAAAATTTACTCTATTCCTGCTATTTTTATATTGTTGTCTTAATTGTGGATCTTATCTGAGGTTCCCTATTTTGATTCATGTGGTTTCGTTTAACTTTATATATTGCTTAAGTAAAATATTTTATTGATAATGATGTCTTGTAATTTGATTTTTTGAACAAAAACATATATAAATCATATAAGTGAATAAATTAATGAATGGGGAGCTTATACTTCATTCGAGACCTAGTGAAAAGCAATGAGTTTGTGACATAGCTCTACCTGATACTCCTTTCATGAAAAGATCACTGAAGGTTTAAATTCTATAACGAAGTGCAGGAGGAAGAAATCCAGCTAGCAGAAAAAATGATGGCTGAAGTCTTAAAAGTTTGACTTCAAACAAGATGCATCAACTACGTCCACATGAAAGAATGCTAGCTTGTGTGATCTAAGGAGTATAAATAGTAAAATCCAAATCTGGAGGTGGAAATGGTATTAGAGCTTAAGTTGTGAACATCCAGTTTGCATAAAGATGCAGCTGACGTTGAATCCTAAAAGCCATTTTAAGAGTACACACATGGATTAAGCCTCTAGTGAATCCCATCTGAACATAGTGTAGGAATGTGGATAGCATCAATATCAGACAAAGAGCATTGTAAAGTTGATTGTGGCAGATGTTAGGTTAGGTAGTTAGGTTAACATGAAATAACTCATCATTTGATCATCCTTTTTACCTATTTGAAAGTTATTTCAGTTTTTAGTATTATCTGCTTTCTTCTTGATTGAGGGTTTTTATGATGTGTTTAGTCATTATATATATCATATGTATATTGCTCATTGCTTGTGTTTTATATCATCTTCTGTACATGAAAGCCAGGATAAATAAATCTATAGCAACAGTAACTGGATTAATAATTACCTATGTGAGTTATAGCAGAGATTAGAGGTAAACAGGGAGCTAACAACAAGTTTGTGAATAAAATGTTCTGAAATTGATCATGGTGATGATTGTATAATTCTTATTAGTATGATTGGTCTATTAAATTGTGTAATATGTGAAGTACATATCAGCAAATTATTTTTTAAAATGCAATCACCACAGAAAATTACAATGAACAAAGGAACTAATAAAAATATAACAATCAGCAATAAAACCATACATATCGATAACAACTTTGAATATACATGGATTAAAGCTTACCAGTTAATAGGAAGACTAGTAGAATTGATGAGAAAACATGAGTTATTAAAATGCTGCTTACAAGAAGCACACCTTATATATAAAAAGGTAAAAACGGTCTAAAATTCAATGAGTGGGGGGAAAAATATAATTAATAGCAGTCCAAACAGTAAGAATAGAAAAATTAATTTTTGACACAATAGATGTCAAAGTTAAAGTTATCATGAGAGACAAAAATGAAAGCCACATTTGAAATTAACCACATAAACACCAGTGTACCAGAGGAAGCACCCTCCAACTATATTAACCAGAGGATGAACATGATGGTGAGACAAAAGGAAAATAAATGTAAGTAGAGGGAGAACTCAGGAGGCAAAGGGAATTTATGGAGGTCTAAATATATATACACACACACATACATACACACATACATACACACACACATAAATGAAAGTGGAATAAAAGATGGATAGAATATACTCATATCTATATATTAAGAATTAAGTTTGCAGATGAAGATTGGGGCTCAATTCAATTGCTCCCTCAACTCAAGAACACTTTGTTCTAACAATCCAGCATTCTGTGATGCTCACCTTCCCTAAAGAGTTGCTGAAAACAAAATGGGTGTATAAGCAAATATGGTCAAGATAGCTGATGGTGTCTGGCTATCAAAAGATGTAGTATAGTGGGGCTGGGTGCCTGTGGCATAGTGGTTGAGTGCAGGACTGCGGCCCACAGGCCTGGCAGTTCAAATCCAGCAGTGGCTCTCCAGGAGCAAGGCTGAGTAGCTTCCAAGAGCAACAGAGGGCAGTCATGCCCCCCCCCCCCAAGAAAAGATATAGTATATTGTCTGTGGTCTTAAAGGCTTGAAGATAAATAAACAGTAATCTGAGAAGCAACAAAAACCACATGGAATAAGCACACCAGCCTTTAAGATCATGAGGTGTCGAAGGCATCAGGTATCAGACATCTAAGACCCAGAACAAAATCATAATCAATGTGAACTGGAGGGAATGAGCATGAAGTAGAGACCAAATCTGTAGACTATTTGAGCATTCCCTCACAGAAGAGTCACAGGAAAGAGCCAGTCAGGGTGCATTATGACACTAATGAAACATACAACTTTCTTCCAGTTCTTTGGAGATCCCTTTCCCCTGTTATCATGATTTCAAGTGTGCCTTACAAATCAGCTTACATCAGAACATGCACACTGCTACAGATAAGAGTCTGAACACCGGCTGAGCCCTGGTGGCATAGTGGTTGTACACGGGGACTGCGGCCCACTGGGATGGAGGTTCAATTCCAGAAGCAGCTTCACAGGAGCAAAGGCTGGGCCTCCTACTCCCACCACCAGAGGTCAGTGATGCCCAAAACACAAAAAACAAACAAACAAAAACAGAGTCTGAAGACAGGGAATTCAGGATATATAAACCTCTAAGGGCCAAAAATGAGAGTAGAAATACTAGAAAGATTAGGGGAGGGTGGGGAAGAAAGGGGGAATCAATCACAAGGATCAATCTCGAACTCCCTCCCAAGGAGACAATTATGGAAAAGTGGGTGAGGGGTGAGGGGTAATGGAGGATTATGTAAGATATGGAAATAATAATCCATTACTTATCAAGGATTTATGAAGGAGGACGGGCGGGGGTGGTGGGGGTGGTGGGAGCTGACCTCAGGGGTTCAAGTGGGAAGAAAATGCTTCCAAAATGATGAAGATGACATATGTGCAAATGTGTATGACACACTGGATGAATGTATGGGATTGTGATAAGAGATGCAAAAGCCCCAGATAAAAGTAAAATAAAAAGAGCTGAATCACTTTTGAACAAAGACAGATTAATGGGAAAGAAACCCAACAAAGATACAGAAACACTGAACACAATCAACTCAATCTTTTAGGCATATACAGAATATTTTATTTAATAATATCACAATATACATGTTCCAGAGGTCTTGGAACATATTTCACCATAGATCATATGTTAGATCACAAAGCAAACATCAATAAATTTTAAAATGTTATGCTACTACATTTTATCCTTTCAGATCATGCTGCCCTAACACCAGGAAAAGAAATCAAATAAAAAGAGTTACATGGACAATGAACAGCACTGAGTAATCACTGGTAATTAAAATATAATGATATTTATGAAAAGATTCCTCCAAAAATGATAACATAAGTGAAACATATAAAAAAGTTTATGGGATAAAGCAAAAGGCAACTCTCAGAGTGTATTTGATGACAATAATCACATAAATCCAAAAAGAAATGAAAATTATAAATATCTTAACATTACAACAACAAGAATTTGAACAAGACTGGCAAAACAAATCCTCAGCCCCAAATGAGAAGAAATAATAAAAATATAATAGAATAAAAAATAATAGAAAACATGAACAAGACAAGAAGTTGGGTTTCAAAAGTACTAAAAAAATTGATAGAAAAATTGGCAAAAGTAAAAAAAAAAGGGTAAAGAGAAAATATTATGAATAGAAAATAAAACAAGCACATTATAATAGAACCAACTGAAATAAAAATAGAACTACAATATTATGAAAAAATTATATTACAAAAATGTTTAAATGTAGACATACTATGTTCATCTCTATGAAACACATTACTTAAATAATTATTACACCAAAATAGCACAGATTGATTTATAAAACCTGAACACATTAATAGCAGAAAAAAAATAAATTTAGTCATTAAAAAAATCCAACATAAAATGTCTAGAACCAGATGGTTTTACTGAATTAATTTACCAAATTAATTTTAACAAACACTTAGACAAGGGTCAGCACCAATTCTACACAAACTACCACAGAGTATAGAATAAGATACTATTCAACCAAACACATTGTATAATGCAAGTATACTCTTGATATCAAAACCAGGGAGAGATATCACCAGAATAGAAATCTATAGACTATTATTTTTATGAACATAGATGTCAAATTTTCAACAAAATTTTAGCTAACACAATTCCAAAAAACGTTTTAAGAACTAATACATGATGATCAAGTGGGATTCAAGCCAAGTATACAAAAATGGTTCAATATTTTAAAAATAATCAGCTATTTAATATATAAATAAAACAATAGAAAAAGTAATATTATGTACCTCAATGCAGAATACTCATTCAATAAAATTTAACATCCATTCTTGAATTTTAAGAAACTATCAGTAAAATAGGAATCAAGTGCAAGTTCTTACACATAATAAAGTTCATATGTGCCAAGCCAATGGACGGTGGTATTTCACTCAATAGAAAAATATTTAAAGTATTCCCCATCAGAACAGAAATCAGACAGGTTAGCTCTTGACAGCACTCTTATTTGATATAGTCCTGGAAGTCTTAGTCAAAGTTATAAAACACCAAAAGGATATTGAAGGCATCCAAAAAAGCAAAACACTCAATTTGCAGATAGCACCTTTTCTATATAGAAAAGTTTTAAAAGTCAATTTAAAAATTGCTAGAATTAGAAGATGAAGCTGAGGTACAGTCTACTGCCTAGAACTCTCCTTGTCTTGCCCCGAGATTGACAGTTGAGGAGGTCAGTGCCCAGTATTTAGATGTGGGAAGAGTGTTGTCAGAACTTTAGGAATATTTTAGGACCTCCTCTCTGATTTTTCCCATGGAAAATGCAACAGAGCTCACTCCAGTAACCCTTCTCCCCTCATTCAGCAAGGTCAGTGGGTGGCTCGTGCCAGCCTCCTCCCCGCTCTAATCCTGCCACCACCAGAGTAGGGGAATGCTCTAAGCCAGGCTGTCTGCCAAGTGTAGCCCACAACCCCACACCCTCACAGACAGTACTAAGTGGTGCAGAAACATAACAATGCTCCTTAACATCATGTTGGACTTTCCATCCTTGAAAACAGGGAAATTAGGATCCTATTCAATAAGCACAATAACAGACGGGCTGCACTCTCCCTACATAACATACAGGGTTGATAAGTGGCTCTGGTAGATTTCTTAATATATCCCTCATCTACTCTAACCACCAATACCTCAAGACCCCACTTCCCCCTCCTCAGTAACCTAGACACTCTCATAACCTACCAATTAACAACATATCTCGTACACTCCTCTAATCCAACTCATCAAAGATTACTATATTTAACAGGGAACCTTCTTATGATTAATATCACCACTTGAAACCCACTCCTGAGCACCTGTCTCCTATTCCTCCTACCCACCCAACTCTCACTCCCTCCTTATCTCCACACAACAGGATTTCAAGCTCCTATCAGACCCTACTGCAATCTAAAGACCCAACCCCCACCTCCCCTGCACAACCACAACCTATGCATCATCTATGGCTCAAGCATTATGTGGTGCAAAAAAGAAGCTGCCAGCAACTCCCACAGAATATCAAGAGAAACAAAAATCGATAACAAAAATCAATAACTCAAAAATCAATGGAATACACAGAAAAAGAAGCTCTTGAGCTACCTGATAGATTATACAATGGAATGGTGTTTACGGACCTACAAGAAATCAGGAAATGTGTTAGTCTAGTTGGACAAGAGAAACAAATTCCTAGTCATTCATATGTTTTTGACAAAAAACTTCATATCCAAGAGCAATTGAATATTGAGAAAAAAAACCCAGGCCAGATCATGTCCATAGATCTGATATTAGCCCATATGTCTGATACCAGTATACAAAGTCCTCTTCAGACTCACAAAACATATGCAATGATGCCGAATGAAGGAAGATCACAGGCCAGTGGGTAGGAAGTCTGTGGATCCAGTGGTATTTTAAACATCTCAGTAGGGTTTTCCATGTGGCTTCTCCAGCTCTGAGACTCTGGCTGCCATCACCCTATCTCCATGTGACTTTTCAACTGCAACATATCCCAGGGAGTAAGCCTGAGTCCCACCTCAAGCCAGCTATCTATTTTCCTAGCTCTTGCAAATGAGATCATTAAGCTGCCATCTGATTGACAGACTCCATCCCTTCACTCTTAATCCTCTCAAATTGAGAGTAGATTATGTAATTGCTATAGGAGATAAATCAAGGGAACAAAACAAACAGACAAGGAAGAATTGAAGATACTAAAATCATCACACCCACAGAATATTTAGAAACTAAGTGAAAACTTAGCTGAAATTTTTAAAAGGACATATATGCCAATAGAATCTAAGAAAAGGAAATGAAATCAGTAAACTCAAAGACAACCAACAGACAATCAAGCAAATGAGAGAAACAAACAAAAAAACAAAAGAATTTGAAGAAAACCTGAGGATGTTAGGGATGCCATGAAGTGAAACAGAAACCAACAACATAGTAGAAAAATAAATAAATCATGACTGAATGGTATTCAAACCAGGGGTACAGGCATGGTTCAACATTCAAAAAACAATAGATATGATCCTTTACATTAACACAAAAAAGAATAAGAGGCATATGCTATCAGTTGTAGAAAAAGCATTTGACAGCATCCAACACCCCTTCCTAGTAAAAGTCTCAAGAAGATAGGATAAGAAGGAAAAATCCTCAACACAATAAAGGTCATATATGAAAAACAACAACCAATTTTACACTCAATGAAAAAAAAAGCTGAAAATATATCCAATGAATAAGGGGATAGGACAAAGGTGTCCCTTATCCCAGCTGCTATTAGACATTGTGATGGAAATCCTAGCTACTAACATGAGACAATGGCAAGAAATCAAGTAAGTACAATTGGGCAAAGAAGTGAAACTTTTTCTGTTTGCAGGCAACATTATATTATACATAGAGAGCATTAAGGTGTCTACAATAGAATTGCTGCAAAAATTGAGTTTAATAGTTTAGCAGGACACAAGATGGAGAAGCAGATATCAGTTGGGTTCCTATATACCAATGATGAGAAAACCAGAAACACCAGGAAAGGTATACCATTCACAAAAGTAACACAAAAGGTAAATTACCTAGAATAAATCTAACCAAATAAGAACTAAAAACCTGTACAAGGAAAAGCACAGGACATGATTACAAGAAACCAATAGGGAACTACATAGATGGAAGAATATCCCATGTCCATGGATTAGAAGGCTCGATATTGTGAAAATGTCAGTACTATCTAAAGTAACCTATAAATTTAACATAATCCTCATCCAAATTCCAGCATCATTTTTTAAATAAATGAAAAGCCAGCTTCATATGGAGAGGGAAGAAGCTCAGAATAGGCAAAGAACTCCTCAAAAAGAACAAAGTAGGTGGTCTTGCACTTCCTGACCTCCAAAACTACTGCACAGTAAGAGCAATGTGGTACTGGTATTGTGGTGACATTCCTGCCAGGATCTGGGAGAAAGGTGTTGAAAGTGCAAGATGCTGCTACAACTCCTGAAACAGTCTTGAAGCTACTGGGTACCTGTGCCCTTAGGTAGCTAGAACCCATACTTCCAAGTCTCCTGGAATATTCTGGTCTTGAGTCAAGCAGAAGCTGCTGGGTATCCTGCATTTCCATGACTCCCAGAAATAACTCCAGTCT
Source organism: Nesogale talazaci (assembly GCA_004026705.1). Lineage (NCBI taxonomy): Eukaryota > Metazoa > Chordata > Mammalia > Afrosoricida > Tenrecidae > Nesogale > Nesogale talazaci. The sequence continues at coordinate 10,588 of PVJH01015678.1, read as the reverse complement.
TGAGGCAATAAGACGTCAGACCAGAAGCTCTTCTGGTATCTTTCCACTTTAAACCTCTGAGATACAGCCTATCAGAATACTTTTAGCTTCCCCATAGTAACAGCTAAGCGCCTGTAATACTATTGGACAATAGCATCCTATAATGCAATTGGATGGTTGGTCCTGTGATGTGATTGGATGAAATAGTCTTATAAAGCAATTGGACACCTGGCTGAGCCAGCTATACCCCATTTACATAACCCATAAAGCGGCCGGTAACACCTCATTTTCATAGTGTAGCCCAATTGTTTTTCATGCTGCAAACCCATGACCTCATAAGGATATCTTTGGAAACCAGGATGTATGATCCGATTGGTTGATTAAACCTATATAAGCCTTGCAAAAGCTATAATGAAGTCAGATCCGCACTGTCAAAGTGGATCTCCAGAATCTGTGTGCACGTTTGAATCTGAGTTAGCCACCCTCACTTTCCTGCATGCTGAACCTGGTATGATAGATAATTGATTAAATGGATCAGGACAGAAAACCCAGAATTAATATTATCCCTGTACCGAAAACCTATTTTTTTTACAAAGACCTCATAGCATTATATAGGAAATAGATGCTTTCTCCAATAAATGGAAAAAGTGGATATCCACTTGTAGAAGAACGAAACAATATCCATATCTCACCCCATGCACAAAAACAAATGCAAGGTATATCAAAGTAAAACCCAAAGTTATCAAAATTATTGACAAAATTGGGACAAATCTAAGTGCCTGAGTCCATGGAATACACAAGTGTCAGAGATAACAAAGGAAGCACTCTCCAGGGAAGACAAAATAATGAGTGGGACCTATTAAAAAATAGAATACCATGTACATCAAATGATTTCATTAAAAGGTAAAAAGAGAGCCCACAGATTGTGAAACTATTTTTAACAGTGACATAATGATGGTATACTACAAGCCTACAATGCTGAGAATGTAGACAAAGGACCTGAACAGATGACTTACAAAGATGGTCCTTGAATAGGTTAAAACACATGAGGAAAATGTTCTTATTCACTAGCCACCCAGGAAAATGCAAATCAAAACAAATGGTATCTAATACCATTAACCAGAGCCCAATTAAAAAAAAAAACTGAGAGCAACAAATGCTGGCAAGAATATGGTGAGACTGGAACACTTATTCACTGCTAGGACTCTTGTAAACATGTACAGCCAGTGTGGAAAATGATGTGGTGACTGCTAAAATAGATGACAATTGAAATAACATACAACTCAGCAATACCATTGCTCAACATATAGTCAGAAGAATTAAGAAACAGATCACAAACAGACACATGCTCCCCCATGTTCATTGCTGCACAGTTTACAATGGCAAGAAGTGGGAAACAACCTAAATGCCCATCAGTAGAAGACTGGATAAAAAAACCAAAACATTGGTGTATATATAAGCAAAGGAATACTATGCATCCTTAAAAAGCAGCCATAAAACTAAGAAACATCCCATGTCAGGGAGGAGTTTGGAAGACGTTACGCTGAGTGAAGTCAGTCAACCACAAAAGGACAAATATTGTATGAGTCCACTCTTGCAAGAACAAGCAGAAGGATGGGCACAAACTCAGGCTTGCAGGGAATCCGCTTTGTTGGCCAGGGTGGCCAGACAAAGCTATGATAAGATACCCTGACAGGTAGACACCCCCTATCAGAGGGACGAGGGATACTGATGGAAAAACGAGGAGAGAGGAAAGGGAGCAAAACCATCTGGGTGAACACAAATGCATGATTGTTGGTAAGAAAAGCTAGAGAACTGACCTCCAGGTAGAGGGAAGAATAACTGAAAATGCTTTATGTTCTGGCGTGTATGCACTGAATAACTACATTTGCTGGGGCCTTTGGGTACATTCTGAGTACTCAGGCAGGGTGCTGCAGCATGTTTGAGCATTGAATCTTAGATCTTCAAGGCTTACAGCTTAATATAGAGGCTGTGTCACTGAGAACCAATGTGGAAAATCCACTAGGTGAAGTGGACTCTACCTCAGACACATTTGTAACCTGAGGGCTTAAGATTGAAAATTCAGGGTGAGGAAGCAGAAGATAGCCATACCAAGATTGGTGAACTCTTCAGCTGTTTGTAGATGGACAGTCATGACCTTGGTACACCAATGCTCTATATACTGTATTAAGATATATATAATTCTGGCAAACCTATGACTGACATTCTTGGTGACAATTAGTATAAATTTTCCCTGACAATTAATCCCTAGTGTTTGTGTAGTGTCCATCCATGAAAGGATTGATCCTGTACAAGAGAATTATTTAGAGTCATCCTACATTTGACCCAATATCCCTCTCTCAACAGGGCTTTAAAAAACTAGTACCAGGCACTGATTAAAGATAACAAAGGTGGAAGATCATTATGACCCAGGAGGATGATCAATAGGACTCTTTTCCATAACTTGACAGGGAGATATTGAAAGGAAGCCCAAGACAGATGAAAAAAAAAACAAACAAAATAAAAGATAGATTCAGGAATGACATTTGGGCTCACACTAAATCTTACCTCCAACTTTAGAACAATTAGTTCTTATATCATGGTCCTTTTCGATACTTGCCCTCAGGAAGGGAACACTGATGATAGGGGTGCTATAACAAAGTGGAACCAAAATTAGATGGTGCCCAGCTAGGAGATAAAATAGTATCTGGTGTCTTAAAGGTTTTTTTTCAACAAGCCATTTCCGTGAGATGTCAGCTAAGGCCACATGGAAGAAACATGGAACACCAACATGAAACACCAACATCAGCCACCATGGAATTGTAAAATCCTATACTCTGAAGTGGAAGAAGGGGTTAGTCTTGGAGCCTACATTGTGAGAATCTGGTTTCAGAAGGCTATGCATGCCAGTGGCAGCTCAAGATACAGTTGTATAGGAGATAGGCCTCTGGTGATTTCCCTCTATCCATAGCAGTGGCATGGGAGGAAACTGGTAACTAAATAGAATACATTGGAGAGATGACTCTAGAAGATCAAAATGATAAACCTGACTTGAACCGTTAAAATTTTGTCAGCTGATCCCCCCACTGGTGTACATTAGACCTAATTTGGCTTTCAACATTTTCTGTCTTTTGTTTTTAGTTTTTTTGCCTGTTCTTATTGGGCTTTATCTCAGTTGAGAAGTCACCCACTTGAATTTTTATTTTATCGTTTTTTTTCATTTTTCCTGTATGTGAAACTCAGGATTGATGAAAACCTATAAGGACAGCAAGTAGAATAAGGGTTTCTAGGGTGGGTGGGGTGGATACAGGGGGAGGGGGGCTGGTAGTGAAAGGGAACTGATGTCAAGGAAGGAATAAAATGTTTTCCAACGAATTGTGCTGGCAATTGCACAACACCGAGGGATGCACTGGAACAATGGAGTGGTATGATATCTGTGCCGAATCCTAATAAAATGGTTTTGTAAAAAAAAATTAATAAAAGTTGCAAAAGTTAATTGAAAATTGTGGGGAAAGTACTATACTATAAGATCAAAAGACAGGGCTGAGCCCCGGTGGCATAAGTGGTTGAGTGGGGAACTGCAGTCGGCGGGCTTGGCGGTTCAAAGCCAGCGGCGACTCTCAGGAGTGGCACTGGGTAGCGCCCACGACCACCAGAGGCAGTGATGCCCACCAAAAAAAAAAAAAAAGATCAAAATACAAAAATGAATATAAAACAGATTCTTGACTATGAAGGAGGAGGATTTAAAACAAGAAATTAAAAGAACAATACTGTTTACAATAACCACCCAGCAGATAAAATTCTTAGGTATAAACCTAATCAGAGAAACAAAAGACATGCAAGGGAATTTTAAAACACATATAAGAAACGAAGTTGTAGTATAATAAAAATATCAATATTACTAAAAGTACAATATAAATTCAATTCAGTTCTGATCTAAATCCTAGGCAATTCTTCAAGAAAAAGAAAGAACAAGTCACTTGCTACATACGAGAAGGAAAGAAACCTCGATAAAAGTCTACAAAAAACAAATGTAACATAGAGTGCTTCTCACTTCTTGTTTGAAACATATTATACAGCCACAGCAGTCAAAAGAGCTTGATATAGATACAACAAACTAGTCGACATATTAGACCAATATGTAGAAAAGAGAACCCAGAAATGCAACTATGCATCTATAGACATCTAATTTTTAACTAAAGGTCTGGAACACGTTAACTGGGAGGGGAGGTTTTTTCAACAAATACTCATAGAAAAATTTGATCTTCACCAGCAAAATGATTAGGGCTCGCATCTCTTCCACAGATATAAAGATGAACTGAAAACTTAAGATCTAATTACAAAGTGGTCATCAATGAAAAAACAAGAGAAAACTTAAGGCTCCTGGTAGGAGGTACAAATATGCTAGCAAACATAATGAAAAACACCCAAATTAACAAAAGAAAACAAAATGGGGAACTAGAACCTCCTAGAAAAGCACATTTATGCAATCAAAAGCATCAAAAGTATGAAAAGAGAAGCCATAAATTGAAGAAATATATTGGGAATGATAAACTGGCTACTTCATTCAAGCCATAAATTGAAAAAATATATTTGGAAATGATAACATGATAACGAGCTTCTCTCAAAACTCTAAAGAAAAATGCAACACATTAACAAGAAAAACACAAATAGTTAAGTTCAAAATCATAGCAATGTGAAGGACTGTTATTATTATTATTATTAGGAGAAATATTGAGTTACATATTATACTATCTAATATCATCAAAAAGGTTGCTACGAAATTTATAATTTCCAAAGGATTTATTATTCAAGTTATGGAAAATGAGAGAATCAATAAAAGATATGTGAGGGCCTGTGTGCTCCAGACATGTATGCTTCAGTCACTGGGAAAACTGGAAGAAGCAGTTTGCAATCAAGAAAAAAATGTTCACCGGTAAGTATTTAGACCAAAAATGGGATAATTAGCTTTGTAACATGCTTCTCATTGAACACTTTTGACATCGTTTATATTCAACCTATAGCGATCAAAGTACAAAAAATATCTCATAGACCAGATGAGAAGAATTTGATTTGGAACTCCCATTCAGTGAATTGGACTTTATCTTAAACATACTGGTAGCCTATTTAAAAACTGAAAACTCCCATGCAACTAATGTGGCAATGATTCTCTTTGCTTTTGTGAAAGAGCTTAATGAAAGTTTTGCACTATCTCCAAACATCAGTGTAATGGTATCTGTCCAAACCAACAATCCATGTACTACACTGCCCTATCCATGTATACTTTTGTTTTCTCCACAGTATATTTTATATTTATACTTGTCAACAGTATGTGTATGTTGCATGCTAGTGACTAAATTAACAATAATATCGATAGATCTACCATCTGTCCCATGGAGATAATTTATAATGTCCTTCAATAAGACGGTAATGATGTCTTTAAAGTAAACAAGGGACATATTTTAACCATAGATAGATGGATGGATTTTGAGCTCACATTTAAGCATGGCCCAATCGAAACAACTGGTTCTTATAAAATGGTCAATACACACTCTCACGAAGTGATCATTGAATACTAGGTCCTATAGTAAAGTGTCAGAAAAGCAGCAGATGGTGTCTGCCTGCCAGAAGGAATGGTGTCTAAGGTCTTGAAGGCTTATTTTATAGCAAGCAGCCATCCAAAGAAGGCATTGCCTAAATTCACATTGAAGAAGCACACCGGTGTGTGTGGTCTAAAAATTGTAAACAATAAAATCAAAACCTAAGGCAGCTCCCACGACCACCAGAGGGCAGTGATGTACCCTCCTGCCCCCCCAAAATCAAAACCTGAAGGAGCAAATAGTATTAGAACTTAACTTCTGAACACCCAGGTGGCACAAAGTTGGGGATAGCAGCCCCAAACTATTTTGAAGAGTCTCCCATTCTGATCACACTGCTGAATAAACCCCCTTTGGATGGTACCATGGAGATGGGAAGGGTCTTGCTATCAGACACATTAACAGGAAGGATTGCTGCAAATGCAATTAGGTAAAGATGAGACACTTTGTCAGTGCTTTCTCTCTTCAACCAATGTATAATGTATAAAATTTTCTGCTTTGAGGATTTTCTGTTTAGTTGTGTCATTGTTTGGGGGCCATTTGCTTGGGTTCTGTCATGATTTTGTATAAATTTATGTATATGAAACTCAAATTAGGTGACTCTACAGAGACACCAACTGGACTCAAAGGGCCTTCACAGGGGAGGCTGGAGGATACTGAGGAACTCACAATGAGAACCAAGGAGAAGAAATGTCCCATAACTGATTGTGCTGTTGGCTACACCATGCTTATGAATGTGGTTGAACGACTGAAATGGGTGATGTCTGAAGTGAATATCAATGATTTTTTTTTAAAAAATTAAAAATTTTAAAAACTATTGGAAGGCAACAGTTCTAGACGGCATTTAACAAATTAAGCTCAATTTAAAGGATGCACTTCATTTAAGAAAGTCCATTGTAAGAAATGAGGGCTCATGTAATGCTACCATCAAATAAAATAGCACATGTAATAAGAAAAGATTTATTTGGAGTGCAAATTCTGTCTTAATCCATTTAGGAGCATGAAGGATAAGCTGGTAGTAAACAAAAAAGGATACATGAAGTAATGAACTGATCTTTTGAAAGAAAACTGCAAACGCAAACAAACAAGCTCACCCCACCTGGAGTCGTGCCCATAGGAACCCCTGTGAGTTTCTGAGGCAGGAACTGTTTAGGGTAATAGAAAGTGTAGTCTTCGGCCATGTGTGTTGCTGCCCAACACGAAGCCAGTACATCACCAGGGTGGTGACATTCAGAAGGAGTAAAAGATATTCTGACTATATTGAGAAGAAAAAGAGAAAGGAGCGTACGTTCAGGCACCTTAATAAATGAGTATGATTGAATCCATGCTGGGGGAAACGCACTGGGCAGTATTGTTTTCATTTTCCTCCCAAATCAAAGGAAGCTTTTAGGCGAGTGAAGATACAAAATGAGAACTGTCTGATCCCTTTAGGAACAGAGAAGGATGTATTCAATGTAAGAAGAAAGGTGATGGCCAGGAAGGGGTTTGTTTAGAAATTTTTAATTTATTTAGCTCCCTCGAAACTTTCTCCTTTTATAGTTGAGACTGATCCAAAAATGTTCCCGTTCCCCACAAACTGTGTTTGGGGGAAATATTTTTGCTAAGCAAATTACTAGTGTAAACACAATTAAAGGGCTATTGTTTAAATGGATCTGGCAGGTACTTTGCTTGGCAACACTTGGTTGGCCATTAGTCGGTGTTGTTAATTAACCTACTCTTCCTGCCATCTGCTCTTTTCTCTTCACAGGCTCTCCCTCAGAGAGGGCATCCATGCTGGTGACTTTCATGATCTCCTCTTTGTTAATGACTCCCAGACTTCCGCAGCCTTCTCAATCCTTTCCAAGGCCTAGCCTCACAATTCCACAAGCTACCTGAAAATGGATGTGGGCAAAGCCTCACTCAATGTGTTGTTTTCAAAAGCTGTCACCTGTCCTAACTTTTCTGTCTTTCTCAATGACACCTTTCTTGTTCCAGATAAGCAGTCAGGCTTCATATTTTGAAATAATTTAGTCTTACTTCTTTATAGCTTGAACGTACGGAATTATCAAAAACTCTGTTCAAGTAGCTTCACATTAAGCTGTAGCCCCATCAGCTCTAACTAAAAGATCCTGGGATCTCTGACTCATCCAAGGGCACACTTCTTTAAATATAACTCCGATTGTGGCAATGTCCTATTTGAAATCATCCATTTCCTCACCTGCACTTTATATTATTAAATGACACAACAGTGGCAGTAAGAGCCTGGACTCCAGAATTCCTGAGTATTATAATCTTCTAGAACTCACATCACTGCTCTGCAACATACTACCTAAGAGGACATTGCCAAATGATTCAAACTCTCTCTACCTCCAGTTCCTATTGCGTCAAATGCAAATAGAAATGTCTGTATAGTAAAATATAATAGAATTGCTAGAGGATGTTTAGTGTATTAAAAATAGAATAATTTCTTGTTGTCTTTGTTAAGTGCCATCTCCTTGGTACAAACCCATAGCAGCCTTGTGTATGATCAAAGGAAACACTGCCAGATCCTGCTCTGTCCTGATCATTGTTCCTCTGCATGAGCGTATTGTTGCAGCCACTACGCCAATTGAGCTCCTTGAAGGCCTTCCCTTTTTGTCACTGTCCCTCTCCTAATAATTTGTCCAAAGTATGTAAAACTAAGTCTCCCTACCCTTATCTCTAAGGAAAACTCTGACCTTACTTTTTTCCAAGATGGATTGCTTGGCCTTTTTAACTTCCCATGGTACTTTTAATATTCTTGTTCAGCATTCAAATTCAAATGCATCAACTTTCTTCCAGCTTCTTTATTAACTCTCTTTCACATGCATATGAGGTTATTGGAAATACCATGGCGTGGGTCAGGTGCACCTTGCTTTTCAATACTCTAAAGAGTTCTTGTGCAGCGGATTTACCAAATGCAACCCGTCTTTGATCTCTTTACCTCTTGCATGAGCACTGATTGTGGATGCAAGCAAGACAAAAATCTTGACAAGATCAACTTTTTATCCAATTATCATATTATCTATTGGTCCAGCTTTGAAGCTTTTGGTCTTAATTCTGACTTTTAATCCACACTGAAGGCTGCAATCATTAATTTTCATCAGAAAGTCTCCCAAGCCCTCCTCACTTTCAGCAAACAAGGTTCTTATAAGTACATATTGTAGATTGCCAATATGTCTTCCTTTCATCCTGATGCCAGATTGTTCATGTAGTTCAGATTTTCTGATGATTTGATCTGCGTAGAGATCAAATAAGCATGGTGAGAGAATGTAACCCTGATGCTCCCCTGCCTTGATTTGAAACATTTGTTCTGCTCAAACAACTGCCTCTTGAGCTGTATAAAGTTCCCCATGAGCACAGGGAAGTGATCTGGAATTCTCAATTTTCTTAAAATTATCCATAGTTCACTAAGTCCCACACAAATGATTACATTGGCAAATCAAATAAAACCTAAGTGAACATCTTTTTGGAATTCTCTACTTTCAGTCAAGTGAACATCTTTCTGGTATTGCCTACTTTCAGCCAAGATCTATCTGACATCAGCAATAATATTGCTTGTTCCATGTGCTCTTACAAAGCTAGGCTGACCCACTAGTGGTTTCTTATCAATGTCCTACTTCTACTAATGTTGGATTATCTTCAGTATAATTTTACTTGCATGTGATGTCAATGATACCATTGTATAGTTTGATCATTCTATGGGTACCTTTCTTTGAAATGATAATGGTACAGATATGGATGCTTTCTAGTCAGTTGACAAAGTAGCTGTTTTCCAAATTTCCTGGTATAGACTAGTTAAGTACTTTCAGATCATCATCATTTGTTAGAACATTTCAATTGGTATTCCATCAATTCTCGGTGCTTACTTTTGCTCTGATGATTTTACAGAAGCTTAGAGTTTTCCTTCAGCACTGTTTTAGGCCAGGTTGACTAGAGAAACCAATCCAGAGAGACCTGTATATATGTAAGGAAGAGCTTTATATCAAATACTAATTATGTATTGAAAAAAACATCCCAACCCAGCCAACTAAAGTCCACAAGTCTGATACAAATTCCTATGTCTCTCTGCAGACTCGTGCTACAGCATTGCAATGATGCAGAATTCAGGAAGGTCACAGGACAGTGGGTGGAAAATCAGGAGAATTCAATGATAGTGGCTCTGGCAGCAATCGGGGTGAGCCAGCAGAAAGGAGAAGGCAGAGCGACACAGGGAGGTGCCTCGGACCCTCTTTACAGGAGATCCACACACACAAGTAGGCACCTCAGGCAGTCACCTGATTGACAAACTAAACTCCACGAATCATTTTTATAAATCTTCAACTTGACATGAACTTATGCAGCTACCACAATTGCAATTGGTTCTTGCTCTTCTGCCACCTCTTGAAGAGCTGGAATATCAACTAGTTCTTTTTGGTATAGAGGCTCTGCATTTTCTTTCCATCTTCCCTTGATGCTTCCTGTATCATTCAATATTTTGCCCATAGTCTACCGCCATACCACCCTGAAGGCCCCAATCTCATCAATGTTTTGCCATGGTGTCTTTCAATATTGCTATTGGAAATGTGATTTTTTTTCATGAGTTTTTTTTTTTCAGTTTTAAAGAAGAATGCTGAGCCCGTTCTTCCCTGTTGATTTTCTAATTCCAGGTGGTTGCACAGTGTATCATAATATTTGACTTTGTCTTTTCAATCTTCCCTTTGAAATTTTCTGTTTAACTCGTTTCCTCCATTTGCTTTAGATACTTTATGATTCAGAGCAGCACATGACTTTGACATGTTCTTTCTTTCCAGCCTTTTTAATGGCCTCTTCTGTGTTCTTCATGAATGACGGCATTGAGGCCCTCCCATAGTTCATCAAATCTTCTGTTATTAGTGTTTCAAATCTGTTCTTGAGATATGCTCAAAATTAACTCAGGGTCCTATTTTTGCTTTCATGGATTGTTAATTTTTTAAAACTTTTTTCAGAACTTACTTATGAGCAATTGATAGTCTATTCAACAGTTGGTCACTCTT